>ML780111.1:518448-538270 GCA_009831015.1 Picea engelmannii
CACCCTGTAATATAGGCAGCCTAAGAACTCATCTTAAAAATGTGTTTTTTGGAAGAAGACAACATTCACTTTTCTCAGGCAAAAAGTCCTTGTGGGAACCTGAATACATCACTTGTAGAGACATCACCAGAGTGACCAAAATCATGTGTAACAAGATGGTAGTGAATATTTGATTAAAATCTTTGACTCTTTCCTTCGAACTCATAGTGGCGGTGAACAACTCAGCCATTAGAGCTCCCGTAGTAGTTTCTTCTACAAATTTATCTAAAAAATATTTTTGAAACTTCGTCCAACTAGTTATAGATCCTACAGGCAAATTAAAATACCACGTGGAAGATGAATTCTCAAAAGTATAGGGGAACAACCTACAAACTACGTCTTCATGTTGGACATTCATAAGTCTGATAGCTAGTATGAATTTCTTGATATGATCCTCAGGAAATCCTAAGGTCTCAGGGTCAAACTTATGAATTAATTTCTCTGGGTGTCGGGGCAGGTTATGTACTCGTCCAGGGATAGCCAAAGCATCTCTGGCCAACTAAGGTTGATTGTTTTGTGGTGATTTTCCCCTCTCTTCATCGTGGTCATTATGATCTTCCATATCTTCAGATCCTGAAAATGAGCATTCTGAGTTAAACCCTTCCTCTTCCGAAAAATTGTCTGGCTCAGAGACGTTGTCGGATGGCGTTTCAGGGACCATATTAAGAGGATGTTTGATTTTGGTGATTGTGAAATCTACTAGGTCTTCTACTGTGTGCATAAAAACCTGGTCGGGGGTGTCGACCACTGTTCTTATTATTTTTTGTCTTCGAGGAAGTATCAGAGCTAAGGACAACGCACCGATCTATCGAGCGTATGCTCTTGTAATTATTATGAATTGATTCAATTCCTCGTGAGGGAGATCATAAGGTATATCAGGGAACAAGCGTTCTTCCTCGTGCTGGGGTGATTTAATCGTTTCAGGAGTACTCAGTGTGTGTGGGTTGTCTTGGGAATGACTAGCGATGCATGTGGGTTGTTTTGAATCTACATGTTGTCTGAGATATTATGTGAAATATATATTCAGCCATTCATTCTGTTGGCCCTCCTTCTAGCGCCAATTATGTTGATGGGTATTAAATCCATTTAACTCAACAACAGGAACCAAACCCGACACCGAGGCCCAATTAGACTCTGCAGCGTTTAATGATGGAATGGTTCTCCAGATCTTGCGATTCAGCCGAAATAATTGATGGGATTTACGTTTTCTTGTGAATGCTTTCTCCTTCAGTTCAAACATTCTCATTTTGTATTTTCTCTTAGGTAGTACTAATATAAGATAAAGTCGGTATAAACCAACTAGGTAACAAAGTGGGAACAAACTAAACTACTGGAAAAGAGGTTGAGCTTGGGATAACCCTTTACTCTAGCATGCAGGCAATGACCATCTACCACATGCCTAGTACTAATACATTAACCGTGTGAGTATTCCAATTATTGATTGAGATACAAATTATTAGAAGAAAACATGCATGTGATAAACGATGGCAAGTAAAATAATTCATTCAACTCTAATCATCAATCACACAATAACACAAAGATTCATTTTCATCATTAAATAAAGATCTGTAAAACATTGCATCAGATAACTTATCAATAGATTTAATAGCTCTTACTTGTTACTACATCCATTCATGAGACGAAATAGGAAATAATTCTTCTCCACATCCAATCATACATGCATTTGATGAAAACATAAACTTGTCTTTGGTCCAAAAGGACTTCTCAATTAAAGGCAGCTCTGAAATAGTTATTAACAAAACAAAAAATGAGAGTTGCTTTCAATAACCATCGACCCTTTACTAATCGGTCGATGCCCTTATTTATAACATAAAATTAGCCAAAAATTACAACTAAAGTGCAGATAAGAAAAACAGAATTTGCCACATGGAGTTCCCTCCTATGATTTTTCTATGAGTCATCTCAAGATATCACTTGAGAGGGTGACTCTTCTCATACACCGACCACTTGATGAACAGATCCTCGTAGGTGTTGGCATATGGGAATCTATGTTGTTCCATCAGGGCTGAGTGAATCTCTCTTATCTCTACTGCATGTGCCCGATACTTGACTCTAGTGGCACTTAACTATTGCAACATAGCCCGAGCTTTGGTCGGGTGTTCCATAAACTGTCGCACCTAACCTGGTTGTGTGTCTGTCATATTTTCTATTTCTTTGGCCCATGATGAATCTTGTTTGGTGTGGGATTTGACTATGTCGTGCAAGTCGACAAAGTCATCGGGATGCCAAACTCGAGGAGTCTGATATCCTTCATTTCCTTGTTGATTTTGACCCATCTCTTCTCACACTTGGCCCATTTTTCTTGAATCTCCCGATGAAGATCTCGAGCCATTTCTGCCCAATACTTGGTCGAATTCTTGATGGGGTCAATGTTTCTTTCCCTTAACACCCAGATGTCGTGCTCTTCGGTGTCTCAGCCCTTTTTCACTGCACTGATATACTCGATTCTTTCCACAACCCGTTGTGCTTTCTCGTACCACCTCTCCATATCTTTGCATGTCACAAGTTCCATGAGGGTGTCTTCCTGAAGCTCGACTATCCTTGCAGTGAATAGGTGTCACTCATCTGTGAACTTGTTGTTGGCCTCCTTGAATTTGCTCCTTAGGTACACTGCGGCCTGTGTGGTGTCCTAATAGTATTTCACCAAGTGGCACAATTTTTCTAGTTCCTTCAGGGTAGCGACCAACTTCTCTTCATCTCTTTTATCTCTGTCTAGGGTGGCATTTGTGATTTCCATCCCTGCCTCGATGAGTTTGGACATCTTAGCATGCTCTGTGTTGATCAGATGTTCCTCTGTAGTCATGAGGATGGAGCGATCTAAGGTGATCCTCCTCTTCTTGTTGGTCCTATGGACAATAACCTTCCTTTTACAATCATAATCTATGGCATGTATGTCGGTTACTTCGTCCACAGGTTAGGGGATTTGTTGATCTCCCCAGGTGAGTGTATTTCCCAAACTTCTGATGGTATATACTTGTTCAATATTGGGTTTTTGAACTTCCTCATAGTGCTCCGAAGGCCCGGTTTCTATCTGTTGCTCATCGGGGGTTTGCGTACTGATTGAAGTAGAGGCGTTGGGGATAGGCTCAATACTTACTTGTTCATCCCCCGTTGAGGCACCGATTTCCTACTATGGGGATTCTTCCTTTGGATCGTCTGACCCTGGCTCATCCTTTAGACTGTCTGCTCGGGTATCCGATGCATTGGGAAGCTTAGTGTCTAGGACACTCTTGGCTCCTTGTTCTTTTTGTGGAACCTCCTGAATTTTGGCATCGGGAATAGGGAAAGACACCTTCTCTATTCCATTTTATTCTTTGATATGCACAGGGGTCACAAGAGATACTTATGGGCTCTCATCATCATCATATATCTTTATCAGCTTAATTAAGGGGTTTGACGCACCGATCTTCTGCGATGATTTAGTAGTTCTTGGCTGAGCCGAAATGCATGTCGGCAATCCAGCTGGTGGCATTGTGAATTCAAGTTCATATAACCCAGTAATTTCATTAAGTTCTATGAATTCAGGGCCACTTGGTCTCGTTTGGCTTTCATTCGGGTTGTCGGCAGGGAGCCTTGCCATGTTCATGATATCCGGGTCATCTTGTAACTGATCAATTATCCACTGCGCATGTTATAACATGAGTAAACCCCTCTCCCGTACGTCTTGAGCCTCAGGGGAAATTCTATCTTGCACCATGGTTACCTGGGGAATCTCTGTTGCTTTGGTTGCTACCATTTCTTCCTTGGCCCTGAGGGCCCCTTGAGCCGATTTTTCTAGGATTGTTTCCTGTTCATCCAAGATCATGGATTTGAACCTGGTCATCTTAGGGTTGACCATCCTTGCAATGAATTCATCCCAATCTTGAGCATTTTTCATGAATACCTCATCTTCAAATTTGTTGTGGGCATATGGCCAGTAGGACAACACTTGAGATGCATGTTTCAAGACTAGACCCTTTGGGTCGTGTTTGTGGAAACAACCAGTCTGGAATCATAACTCTAATTGACTCAGTCCTTATTGATAAGATTGGGTGGTGTCTTTTACCAGGTAGAAACCTATATGGAATCCATAAGGTATAAATGTCTGCTTCTTGTCTTTCACCAGGGTAACATTGTAGCCTTGTAGGATAGTTTCGTATCATATCTCCCCACTACTAGTCTATCAGGAACATGCACAGGTAAAAGGTGTGGTGCTTCGGTGGCTCTGAAAACCCTGATGGAGGTATCGTTCTAATCCAATGCCAACCTTTGATATCATCTTTTTGGCCGCAACCGATAGTCTTGGACATTCTCTCTTGAAAATAATAAAATGAATGTGTGCGATGAATTCATCGTAGATGAGGGAGTATGATTTTTTGTACCTATTCTCCCATAAAATGCTGAAGTAAATGTGGATCGGGAGTTCTAAGGCGTGTCATATCAAGTTCATGCCGACAAATACATTTCTGGCGCACATGACATCCAACAAATGCGAATCCATGTAGAACTATGGAGTCTCTCCTTCTTTCGACGTTTGAGCTTGTTGTATGCATATGCTTAGCCTCTTTGAAATGATGGCCCCCCAGTTGAAATATCTCCCGAAAATGGCCACTATGTAAGCTAGAGGAATCCATGCCTTTGAAAACCTAGAACAATATTTCTCCCCGTACAACTGACAGATCAGGGCCATTAGATAGATATACGACTCCCTTAAGTTGGTCGTCTGGTACCAGCTGGAGGTCCGATTGGTGTATTTTTTATCTTCTCTCCACAATAAAGCCATCACCTGGCAAGTGTCGTGGTGCTCRTAGAAGCTTACAACGAAATCGGTTTTCAACCACTCCTCYGGGTCTCTAAGCTTGTAATAACTCTGCACCTCTACCAGAAGGAAAACCCCGATACACTCACCATTGACGTCGTGTTGGCAACAAGTATATAATTATCATTTTTATAAAGCTGCCTACACAGGGTCTATGAAATTTTACTACTCTTCATAAGCGTTTCTCTAAACGACAGTTGTAAATCATCGCATTTTACCTATCATCTATTCATGCATTCGTTTTCATGACTGAAAGCATGAAAACTCGCAACTATCGTTATCATTCTGTTTCAAAATTTTCATTGAAAACATATCGTTTATTATAGAATTACGATTTCTTGCTATGAACATGTTGCTCTCATTGTTTATGATCTTTTCGATTCTAAGAGTGCCTAAGAAACTTATGGTTGTTTGAATGAAAGACCCCCATCAATTGGTATTTGATTTTTGTATTGATTTTGGTTTGATGTTTGATCATATTTCTTTCATGAAACCTTTGGCCATTCAATTTTTGTAAATTCACCTATCTTTGCAATTAAACTTGGATGCGCGCACAATGTTTTAAAGTACTCTGTCCTAGCATGTAACCAATTCCAAGGTGGCATATGTATTATAGAATGCCATTACTTCTGAGCGTGGTCTCGGGCTTCACGATTTTTCTCCCACTCATTGTGATTAACACTTTGCCCACCATTTGAATTGTCACAACATTGCATTGATAAGGCTCGGGGTTATGTCTCTGTGGCCTTTTTCCAAACCCTACCTGTGTATCCTGTGTTAATAACCTGTCCATTCAACATGTCTCCAGTAGTAAGGGTCGAACCGAACGACGTCCAGACCCTTCTTTCGTATGATAATGCTAGGGAGAATTTCGAAAGGAATGGTTGGCATTTGTTCATCGAAAAATTTCAAGGTTTTAACCTCCAGGTCGCCCAAGAGTTTGCCTTAACCTTTGATTGTTGTATGGCAAAGATCGGTGATGTGCAGTTAGAAGTGACATAAGAGTTCTTAAGCCAAGCCACGAGATTGCTAGCAGTTGGTCAAAAATGGTTCAAGAATGCGAAAGTGGAGGAGGTCCCTTGGACGTTATTGTTTACCTCACGAAAAATAGCCAGCTGTGATCGAGGTATGCCGATTTCATTCTTGAAACCTAGATGGCATGATTTACTTGTTGCAGTGAAGCAATTCATCACTTGTGAGGGTTGATTCGGACTGGTTTTCCTATATCATCTATGCCTCCTTATGAGTTTTATTGATTTTCCATTGAATATGCCTTACTACCTACTCAAAAGTCTATATAAAATGGGTAAACGGTTTAGGAAACATAGGTATGATTCAAGTTTATTTCATCATGGTTTGATTAAAATCATCCTCATTCACCAATTACGATCACAAAATGATTTTTGGGATGCGTTCATTTCACGAAATGGTTTTGGAAACAATGAATTGGGACAGGTAGATAATCCAGTCATTGTGGAAACCCTTGTGAACCCTACGACCTCTTCTCCACCACTCTAAGCCTGTGATTTTTCCCCTAATAACGAACCCTCGAGCTACAATAATTTCATTCAACAAGACAGTCAGTCGGGTTCACATCCAAAGGATAACACTAAAACTGTTAAGAAGCCTACATGAAAGAAGCTAAAGGGCAGTGTTGATCTCAATTTCAAGAACAAAAGGGCTGGTCGTTTAATTTCTCGATGTGCTCGAAATAAAATGAAACTCCGTGCTGACACAATCAACACAATTGAGGTGAGTGAAGAATCAGACTCAGAGATTGAAAAATTCTTGGCTGAAGAGGACCTCGTATCATTCGGGCTATACCCTGACCGACCCTATGACTATGTTAACAATCTGCCTCCTTGTCTAAAGGACAACCCATAATTTCCTGGCATCCAACTCTGTGATAAGCCTACCATTCGCATGGAAAATTATCTGATTCATAATGCTGTTAGCGTTAATGCAAATTCTTTACAGTCACAGTGTGATGTGTGCCAATCATGGATCGACAGGTACTATACCGATGCTCCACTGCTACAGTCACGACTCAAGTCTTTAAGAGACCAAGTTGATGTGTTGACAAATGAAAACACTAGACTTGAATCCATTATCCAAGGGAAGGAGAAACACTTGAAAACTACAGGTCGTGTCATTTTCAAAAATGTAGAGGCAGCAACAACTATCGTAAATTCCAAAATTTCTTGATACGTTTTGATTCCATGATTTGAGGTATGATGTTTTTTTTAATTTTTAGCATGATTGTGTCACTCTTAAGTTAGGATATTCGATTTGATTGAATAAACTATTTTTCTTATTAAGATTAGTTTGTTTTGTCTATTTAATAAAACATTATTGAATTTGCTATTATAACTAGCTACAAAATCGCAAGATTCTGTAGCCAGTTAAGAAAATTCGAGTTGTTGGATTTAATAATTGAAAACATATTTGAGATCCACTTATTTCATTTGTTTTTAGGATAATTAAGGAGCCCATGATTTCCAAGAAGATATGAGGCACTTTTTGAGATCTCCCAACCATATCAACTTTGTACTTTGAGTAAATAGATTAGACTGTTGGTAGTTTTTGATATTTAGTGAAATCAGGGTGGTTGCATCCCCCATATTTTTGAAACAAATTTGATCTTATCAACATGAAACAATTATGTTTCCTGAAACCTATATAAACATATTATTTTGTAAACATTGCATCATCTCAGCCTGGGGCAAGAGTATGGGAGTTTTTATTACAGACTTGAATGGAATATGATGCACGTTACAGCTTTATCTTTTCTGTATGATGTTTTCATTCAAGTTATGTATATTTCAATTTGATAATAGATTATGATTGCTTTTGTCGGCATAGTTTATTGCGAGTTGATATCATTCGATTTATATATGCTGCCCAAATATCGTGTTTCAGAACAAAACACACAGTGATCATCATGGATGATTTTAGGGGATAAATTTTGCTCATGGGCTAATTTTCCATGGTTTTTCGAAAAACGAGATTCACTATTTTAAAATTGATTTGCCCAAATTCTATAGGATAAAATTATTTTACTTTAAAAATCGCCAAAATTTTATAAAAGATATATAAAATCCTTAGAAATTTGAATATTTTTACAAAAATATCGCCAAACATTTATAGTTGGCATATGAAGGATTAGTAAGATTCGCCAATATTTCTACATTTTAAAATAAATTTCCATCCTTAAAATCATCCCTGGTGATCATCTATCCAATTTAAATTAGTAGATTCATATCTAATTTATGTTGAATGTCTGCATGCAAGTTCTCACAGGAATATTTATCCCATCGTAGCAATTTGCAAATCATATGATTACTGTAATTGTATCTATTCAATGTTCTGTTGTTATAATTCAATCTCCAGCATTATCATTACTCATTATTAGGAGAAGTCCCAAGATCTGTAGTAGGTTTACTTTGTCAGATAAAAGTGGCTGGAAATTCAATACGAAACAGACATTGGATGCGAATAGCAGGTTAGCCTGTTATTTAATTTCGCTAGTTTGCTGAATATAAAAGTTTTCTCTATATAAAACATTTTCTACTCTCTAGCATTTTCTGTTTAATTAGGTAGTTTTATGTTTGATTTCATGAGTGTTTATATCTAAGGAAACAAACTAAAAAATAAGCAGTATTTTAGTTTTCTTTATTACTTTCAACGGAAGAATCATTAAATGTTGGATTTTCTATGAGTTTAGATTAAAACTCATTATTTGTATATATTGTACATATGATAACTAGAATTATTTTATAAGTATTAGTTAGTTAAACTGTCGATATATATTAGATGTATATATATTTTTCAGCGATTGTTATTTATTAAGTTATTGTATTTCCTTTAGTTATATTTTTCGCTTTCTTTAGGACTTAGATCGACCAACGGAGCTGCTAAACCCGTCAGAGTGAATTAATCCAAACGGCTTGGGTTAATTAGACAACCTCGGACCAGATTCACTCCTCTAGTTGACGAGCGGTCAATTTCGCCCGCCAAAACGTCGTTAATGAAACATTTTTGTGTGTCCGTGTGGTCGATGATCCACTTTAGGAGTTCTATGCAAGGGAACATTGGAGTTGTTCTTGCCACCATGTGCAAGTATGATCTTCGAATGTTCGAAAAAACTTCATCATCGAGTTTCCTCATATCGAGGTCATTGTACGGGATATATTTTGGGAATTATTCCCAGCTAATCTTCTTGAAGAGTTCTCCCCAGTGCTGGAGTGTTGCATTGGTCCCTATGCTTTCTTCCATGTCTCCGAAGGTCAGAGGTTGAGTGAAAACCTTCTTGGTGGATGTCCTGATGACTGGTTCCAGCCTTGGGTAAAATTCTAATTGTTTTGCGGCCACTGGGGAGGCCGTTGGGGAAGAGACTTCTTCGAACTCTAGTTCCTTTAGCTTCGACGCTCTCAGAGATCGCCTGGTAGTTGGTTTTCTTGGAGGAATCATCCCTGCAATCGAAACAATCCTTTAGGGTCGGTGTACAGAGCAACAAAAAAAATGTATATAAGAAGTGAAAACACAAAAAATACAGACGGGTACATACCTGTAGCGCTTGCTAAACCTTGAATTTTGATACTCAAGGGATCTCGAAAGCTTTCGAATTGCTCGTCTCGCTCCTCTGGATGCTATGAAACTCCTTTTCACACAGAATGGTCTCATTTACAATGGCTTGAGAGAATTTAAAAGGGGAAGAACTTACTGTATCATATCAACCAATTAATTTGGGTGATGGGTGAAATTCAAACAAATCTACCACCGAATCTCTACAATTTAATTCATCGTGGGTTGACAGCAGAGGCATGGAGGGTGATGTGTTATATCAGTAATTTCAAACGACCTTTTGATTCACACATGAAGAAATAACTAATGCGATATTTTGAATTAATTAATCCCTTAAATGCTCTGAATCTAAACGTATTTGGCGCTAAAACGTCCCATCGTGTCGCTTTCCTAGTGGGCGGATCGGGGATCGACAATGTGTTATGGGTGTTTTCGTTGATATCATCCGAGGAAAAACATCTGAGGCCTATCAATTTCATCGTACGGTTCTGACGTGGTGAAATTGTCTTGGGACACGTGGCAATGAAGACCGGTGACTTAACTCGCTAATATTAGTCGGAGTCGGGACTTTCTCCCAATTGTGTGTTCTTAAACTAAACCTGGGATCACCGATGCTGAAAAGGTGTCAGGGATCGACGATCGGGGATAAAATATCGTGTGTTTTCCTATGGGTTAGTGTCTTCGAAAATTTTTCGATGCCGAAATGCTTCGGGAATCGGTGATCGGGGTAAACTCATTGGCGTGGTCGCAATGTTTGTCGTGATTCGGTTTTCTCTGATTCCGACAAGCAGGTCGGCTATCGACTATCGACGATATTGTTCCCTTTCTTTAAAATGTTACTCCCTTCGCCTTTTATCGATGCCGAAGGGGATCGACTGTCGGTGATCTCCATATGTGATACTTGTCATGAAACAAAAGCTTCCTTTCGCTGATACCGATGAATATTGGCGCTCGATGACTGAGGTTCTACGAGTGATTCCTTTTCACCCTTTAATTTCTTTCGATGCTGAATCTTTGAGCGTGTCGGGTGAAGTGTTTTGGCTATTAATTCCCGATTTAAGCGTCGAGTCTTTTTAATTCATGGGGTTTTATAGAGTTACACAAACCTGAATAGCTGATGAAAGTCAAAAGAACAAGAAAAACCAAAACATTTCTCAAAAGAAAAGTCGAATTTAGACAATGCAAAGACCAAGTGGTACCCAAAAAGTAAAAAATTGATATAGGCTTTTTAGGGTGTGTTGAGTGCTCAACAGATGGTAGTCCAACACACATGAGGTGCACTAGTCATTGTTTCATATAAACTGTCACAGTTAATGCATTAGGCATTTAGGTGAGGATAATGGGTTGAAGTCAAATAATGTATCATGATTTCTTGGAAGTTATGCTTTTTTCCTTGTTTCACCTTGGTGGTCATCATATGTGTCTTAGTCCAGTGTTGTCACTCTTAGGGAACATGGGTACTATTGGGAGGCCTTGAAAAGGGTTATGTACCACTCCTTTCCATATGTAACACATTCCATTTATTTTTCTTCCATTTTCCCATCTTTTGGAAATGGTTGTTACGTGGACCCCAAAAAGGGTTGTGCCTTCATCCTCCTATGAGAAGAAGGGCTAGAATGTTGAGGTTGATGTAGTTGGTAAAAAAGAAAAAGTAACATGCTATATAAAAGAAAGAATAAATATTGGGATTATAAATGACCGAATAAAAGCTAAAGGTCAACTTGAGCTCTACCCCCTCGCTATGAGGTGATTTCCCCTAGTCCTAATGCACTAAATGCATATCAATTAAAAGGAATTGATCCCAGTAAGAAAAATAACAAAAGCATGAACCTAAAAAGGGGAATTGCAAAGTAATAAAAGAATATAAAATGGCAAGAAAGGGGTTTGTAATACACACACTATCGAGGAAAGGGTATCTAAAGCACCAAGTGCTCCCTCTACAAAGGTACTCATGGAGATGAACCCACATGTGTCCTTGCATGTCAATGATACCATGACCATGAAGTAAACCCCATGCCACCTCATTCACTTTTACTTACTCTTTGAATGTTTTATCGAGAACTACTAATCTACCTAAGTACTGGCACACCTAATAGGATCTTGTGATGGCTCTGCCATACTTAAACTTGGAAAATTGCATAATGTCTTGAGCTAGTGTGAAGTTTGAAGAAGATACCTAATGTTAATTGCTCACATGGATTTTGTATTAAGTATTGGCCTACTTTGTATGATTCTAATGATTGTTGTATCTTGTAATGTATGATTTACTTGATTATGTGGGTTTTGTTGATCATGATACACCATTGACATGGTCCTTTGGAGGATGTTTTAATGATTATGCCAGAGAAATTATGCACTATATAGAGGACATTGGGCCATTAATACAAAGTGTTGGGTCCTTTGATGATTTGGGTTACCCCAGGGCACCTTTCTACACCTCCAAGACATTTGATGTTGGAGAGATGAGCTTGGACATTGTAAATACATCCAGGTGGGTCATCAGAGGGCAGGAAGGCCATAGGTTGGATAGTGCATCCTCTGAGGTCATTAGGGTTTGATTCGATAACATTGTACTTGGAGATGATTATACACCCATTAGGATGGATGATGGAGCCTTATTCATGCAAGACAACCTTGGATGTTGGGGATCTTTAGGATGATGTCATACTTGATGTGACATGAATTTACACTAGGTCGTCGTAGCATTGATCATGATGAGTTGGTGCTTGATGATGATGAGACATGAACTTTGGGATAAGGGGATGTGACCCTTGATGATTCCATGCACCTTTTGGGATGATACATGGGATCTGAAGGATCTTGCACCCTTACAAGAGATTATGTCATCTTCACTTTGGAATCTACATTTGCACATGCCATATTTTAGGGGGACATTTTGTTGTCTTTGCATTCTACCTTTATGTTGGAGGATATTTTGGGGTTCATCCTAGACCTACCCACCTTGTATCATGGATTAATTAAATTTTAGGGGATTTTGAGATGTAAATCACTAGGGTTTCCTCATATAAAAGGCTAACGCTTCCCTCACTTGTAAATCAAAACTCACACTTGTGGAGAATCAATTCTCTTTTCTTCTTTTACTTCTTTCTCATCATGGAGTACTTATGCACACCTCTTGGAGAGTGATCTTATGGATGTTTCTTCTTGTTTTGGTGGATTATTCACGTGTTATGGTTTCTTTCATGCATAATGACTCGGCTAATAAGTGTTATTTCCAAGTATTTTATGGTTTATTCATGGTGTTTTAAGTAGATGCTCTATCAAAAGTTGCATATTGTCTTTGTCTCCTTGGATAAGTTTTCTTATTTTTTTTGTAAGTGAGAAATTTTTGTATTATCTGCTATAAAATTTCATGTACAAGCATGTAGTTTTTTGATGATTGGGTTTCCATGAGAGGAAATCAACCCATCGCAACCATTGTTCATACTTATAGCTGCCCCGAGGGATAAAAAAATAATACAATGTTTGTGTATGTCTTCTATCTAATAATTCCATCAAAAAAACTGTCCTACTTGTTAGAACAATGGGTGTGCTTGTTTAACAATAGAAAATATAGAAATATTGTCACCCAACCATAGGAACAAAGGACACCCCCGAGCACCTTAACCTTGACAGAGAGAATAATTATGGTAGAAAATCAATATCCAACCAAGGCTAGCACACCAAGCAAAGATAACCAAAGAGCAAGCAACAAGTCCAAGCCAGAAACCGAAATACAAGTTTCAGAAGCTGCAAGTGCATCTCATCTCCAAACTTGTGCACAACTGGTCTTATGCAGTTGCAAGTGAGTGTGTCTCAAATGAGCTCTAGCACCATGTATTTATACTGGTCCTTCTTAGCTGTCTGGGTTGACTTCTCTTCTTGGGGGATTAAAACTCAATATTAATTATTCTCTTTAGTTGACTTATGTTTTAGGGTTATTGTACAAGGCTTTAGGATTTCTCTTGCTTCCCAGAATATTCTAGTATTGTCAAAGGTTAAAAGTGGAGGTATAATATCAACACTCTCTCCTAGATAGGGAGGTATAAAAGGAAATGGTATTGAGAACAAACAAACCATTCAATGGATAACATCAATGTAGCCACACAGGCTATCTCATGATTAAATCATGAGCACCATCATCATTATCCAACTGGATAGTCTCCATGGAAATTAGAACAATTCCATCCAATAGAACACTATTGTTTCTATTCATAGTAGTATACAACTACTATCCGGTGGTACACAACCACTCTCAGTAGCACACTGCTACTAAACAATGACCCACAATCACTATCATTGGATCACATCCACCACAATAGCATACAACTATTGTCCAGAGACATAAAGTCTCTACAAAAAATATATCATCTAATATCAATCTGCAAAAACAATATCATGATACAAACTGAGCCATTTGGGTCATTCTTCCACTCTCATCTGTGATATTTGGAAGAGCATCTTCCCTCATAAAATAAAACATCAGCCATGGGCTATATGGAATATTCTTCCCAAGCATAGAAGAATAATTGTCCATGATTTCTGATCCTAGACCATTCCTCTAGCACTAATCATGGTGAAACCTGGAGAGAATGAGTCTATGCTAGGGAATGTCTGTCCCTGATTGTTGAACTTGGACCATTCCTCTGACACTAATCATAGTGCAACCAGGAGAGAATGCGCATACCCTAGGGAATATCTGCTACCTGCTCATATGTGGAGATATACCAGAGTTTCACTTCTCCTTCATGGACTTTATCATGAATAAAATAGTATTTGATATCAATATGTTTGGACCGGTGGTGAAACATTGGGTGTTCTGATAGCCTCATACAACTTTGATTGTCACAATATATTATGGTCAAATCAGGTACCTGATAAAAAGATCCAGAAATCAACTTCCTCAGCCATACTGCTTTGGTACATGCCTCACATGCTACGATATATTCTACTTCTATTGTGTTGAGTGCGATAAAATTCTATTTCCCATTGGTCCATGATATCATAACAAAGCCCAAACTAAAACACATCCCTAAAGTACTCCTTATGTGTTCTACACTCCTGCCTAATCTGAATCTATGAATCCATGAAGTTGTATATCACTGGATGAGGTGTATCTTAAACCATAGTTTAGTGCCCCACGAATATATCTTAGAACATTCTTTGTAGCTATCTAATGATCATGTCTAGGTTCCACCTAAAACTGGCTTAAGGTGTTTACAACAAAGCAAATATCTAGTCGAGTATTCACTATATACATCAACGACCCAATCAATTGCTAGTATAGGGACGATTCTACAGAATCAGAATTTGATTCTCTTAATTTTCTTATATATGTGGTCATAGGAGTGGCCATGGATTTGAAATCCATCATTCCAAATTTATGAAGAATATTCTTTGCATACTTTCCTTGTCCAAGGAAGACTTCACCATGCTTATGCCATACTTCTAGTCCCAAGTAATATTGCATGAGACCAAGATATTTCATATCGAACTCATAAGCTAATTCCTTTTTACACTGGGTGATGAGAGACTTTGCACCTATCAAGAATAAGTCATCGACACACAACAGTAGAATCACAGGTGCATTTTTCACAACCTTGTAGTGGATATTTGGATCTGCATGACTCTTAGAGGAACCAAGTCTTACTAAGTAACTATCAATTCTAGCATACCAAGCTCTTGGATCTTGCTTGAGTCCATACAAGGATTTTTTTAATCTGCAAACATGAGTGTCTCTGGAATGTACTTCAAAACCTTGAGGTTGTTCAATTTATACTTCTTCAATTGCTACATTGATTAAAGTTGTCTTTATAGCCATCTAATGTAGACCCCATCCCATGGAAGCAACAAGAGACATGATGGATCTAATAGAAGTATATCTGGCAACAGGAGCAAAGGTTTCATCATAATCTTCTCCCTCCTTCTGGGAGAACCCTATAGCTATGAACCTTGGCATGTATTTTTCCACGCTTCCATCTACTGCATGTTTGATCTTATAGAACCATTTTGAAGTTACCACTAATTTTTCTTTGGGTCTAGGCACGATTTCCCACACATTGGTTTTCATGATAGGTCGGTGTTCTTCTGTCATGGCTTCTTTCCACTATTTCTTCTAACCTACTTCTTCAAATGTGGCAGGTTCTTCATTTAAAAGCTTTGTCATACATGTTGCATAGCTAGAGAATATTTTGGGCTTTTTTCTTTCTGTGAAGGTGCCACTTGGAGCTTTGAGTCTTTCTGGTTCTTGTAGAGTAGCTTCAAGCCAAGCTAGATGTTTTCTAGTTTTGGCTATAATGACTGATTCAATAGGTTCACATGGTTGGATCGGATGATCGAGTTTTTCTAGTTCTTCATTCTAACTTTTTGGAAGATAGGTGTTTTCCTCTTTAGGCTCTTCATATTATTATTCTTCCATGGATTCTTCTATAGGTTTCTTGAAAGCCATCTTCTCATTGAAGGTTATGTATCTGCTGATTTCAATCTTATGTTGTTTCTAAATATAGATTATGTAGGCTTTGGATGATTCATTGTATCCAACAAATACACCCTTCTTTCATGAGGGTTCTAGTTTCTTCCTTTTATCTTTGGGGATATGAATGTAAGAAGGGAACCCAAATATTCTTAAGTGTTCCACATTGGGTTTCTTTCCTAAGAAGCCTTCTTCTGGAGTCATATCCTTCAATATGCGGTGGGGACTTATGTTCTGAACATATATTGTTGTCATGGATGCTTCTCCCCATAAATACATGGATAAGCCTTGATCATTCATTAGTTCCTTCATGGTTTCCTCGATGGATCTATTCTTCCTTTCTGCTACACCATTTTGTTGAGGATTATGAGGAAAGATTAGCTCCCTCCTAATCCTTTCTGATTTGCAAAAGGAAACAAATTCTTTGGATGTGTATTCTCCTCCATTATCTGTTCTCAAAGTCTTGATTTTCTTTCTTGTGAGGTTTTCTATTTCTGCTTTGAATTCTTGAAACTTGTTGAAAACTTCATCCTTTGTCTTCAGGAAATATAACCAAGTCTTTCTTGACTAATCGTCTATGAAGATTACATAATAAATAGAACCTCCTAGAGATTTGATTGGCATCGAACCACAAACATCTGAATGTATTAGATCTAGGATTTTCTTAGATCTATTATTTCTACTTGAGAATGGATTCTTAACATTTTTACCAAGAGCACATCCTCTGCAAATTCCTTCATGTGTAGATTGTAGCTTTGGTATTCCTTCAACCATTTTCTCGAGGAAAGGTAATGCTTGATAGTTAAGATGAGGATACCTTCTATGCCAAATTTCACTGGGATTGACTTCATCATGTATTAGATCTTCATCATTACATTCTAGTAGTCTGTATAATATGCCTTCACGAGTTACAATAACTCTATCATTCTATATGCTAGAGTCTCTAGACCAAGATAGTACTTCACCATGTACAAAGGCTATTCTATTTCCTTTGTCTTCTAGGAAAGATATGGATACAAGGTTCTTTTCTAAACTAGGTACATATAATACATTACTAAAATGGACATTGTTACCTAATCTCAATTTGAGGGACACTTGACCAATTCCTTCGACTAGATAGGTGTTCTTGTCTCCAAGTTCTACCTTGTAGGATGTCTTCTTTTCATTCAAACTGGAGATTTTGACCTCGGATCATATCATATGCCTGGAATATCCACTATCGATTATCCACATGTCATATTCAAGAGTTCCTATAAAGGCTAAATAGTGTAGATGATCTGTCTTTTCATTCATGATTTTTGTTGACTGATAGTTGGTCAAAGTTTGGCTGGTCAAACATTGACTTTGACCCAAAATATCAACCTTGACATTTTTTCCTTCTAAGAGTGCCAATATCTGTGTTGGACTAAGACACACTAGAATATCCTCTCCTTGAGTAAGGTGTTCCATCATAAGTTGTTGGGCAAGAGGTTTTAGGGTTTGTAATTGCACCTGCTAGTAACCCTAGCGACAATGCTTCAGTAACTGCACCTGTTAGAAACCTTATCGAAAATTCTTCAACATGATTTATAATCTTATGGCTTAGCTTCCTTCCAGTGGTTAGAATGACTAAAGGAGGTGTGGGCCCATAACCTATTAGAAAAGTGGGTGTGCTCGTTTAACCATAAACAATATATCAATATTGTCACCCAACCATAGGCATAAAGGCCACCCCCAAGCACCTTAACTTTGACAGAGAGAAGAATTTCTATAGAAAACCAATAGCCAACCAAAGATAACACACCAAGCAAAGATAACCAAATACCAAACAGAAAGTCCAAGCCATAAACCAAAATACAAGTTGCAGTAGTTGTAGCTACAACTCCTCTCCAAACTTCCGCACCACTGGTCTTATGTAGTTGCGAGTGAGTGAGTCTCAAATGAGATCTAGTGCCCTGTATTTATACTGCTCCTTCTTAGCTATCTGGGTGGACTTATCTTCCTGGGGGATAAAAACTCAATATTAAGTATTCTCTTTAGCCAACTTGTTTTCTAGGGTTATTTTCCAAGGCTTTAGGGTTTCTCTTGCTTCCCGAAATATTATAGTCTCGTCAAAGGTTACAAGTGGAGGTTAATACCTCCCGCAACTACCATAAGATCAACACTACTATGATCTAGAGCAATGAGACTGAAACCAAAAAAATATCCTAAAAGAAAACCACTAGTAGACATTAGGTGAAACTTGATCATGTTGAGAAGATGCCTTACTGCCCAGTGGAAGAGGAAGAAGGATGCACAATAGGATGGCATCCTGGGAAAACATATCTAGAATCGAGCGCTGAATAATTGTTCCAACATGCATTGCCACAAGACAAGAAATGTGTTGGTTCAACTACTCAATGTTTAACTTCATATCCACCACCTCCCTGCGCCCTTCGAAGATGAAACTAAGGAGCTCGTCGCTAGAGTAGGAATCGAGCAAAACAAAATGTTATGTCTATGAATTTTCCAATCCAATGGGAAAGGAGATGATGGAAGAAAAATCATCTGGAATGTCATTTGAGCCAACTGGAGAAACACCATGAACCATGAATGTTGTCGGAGGGACAGGGGAAGGTCCACGACCAACATCCATAGCCACATAATCCACTTCAACCCACTCAACCTGACAACCCCAGATATTTGTAGCTTCCTGCATGGAAAGTACTCTCTGGTCTCTTGTATTGAGTGTTGGATTATTCATAGAACCATGATCAGGAATATTAGATGAGGCCACAACATCAACTTTTTGGTTGTTCATCCTACCACGAGAATTACCACCTCTCCTAGAATGACCTCTCTCTTGAATTCTAGATATGAATTCAAATAGAATACTAAAAACACCTCTGCGAGGGAGGAACACTATGTTGAATTCAAGTGTCTGAGCATAAACAAGGGTCTTAGCCCGAGGGAACGAAACACCAATGATGCCACCTTCCATCAAAAACATTATGCTTCCCATATAACAAGGTGAAAAACGCAGTGTTAATGATACCATAACTGAAGTCTGGATAGAGTAATTATCCATCGCCTCCATAGTACCAACGCCCATATGTTGATCTAGATTATGTTGAGAATGAAATGAGACAAAAACAAAAATATAGCAGAGAACACAAAAATATAGTGAAACCCAAATTTTATTAACGAATAAGATAGAAAAACATTGTAGAACACAAACTGACAGAATGAGGTAGCTTATCTCTGAAAAAAATAGTTGTTGGCTACACTTCATTCACAACAATCTTTACATCAAACTCCATTGCATCCTTAAAGGGCCTCTTTCACCTCAATTATATATGAGAGAGTGAGAAGAAAAATTCCCATGATGCATGTGGGATAAATTAGTCTAAGTTTATAAATTTCGATAGGCATGTAAAATACTAGGACTTCCTGAGAATTCGCACATACCAATACTACTCAAGCCCTAACATGCTTAACTTCAGAGTTATAATGAGATCCGATGCATTAACACTATGTTGTAAGCATGTATATAAGACCACTAGGAAATCATTGCATGATGTCAGTAATTAACAAATGAAGATGGCATTGTTGGTTGTGGAGCCTGATTATATTCCTGATTTAGAGGTCTTTTACTTTCAGCTGTGTTTATACCCCATGAAGTATTTACACCCTAGAAGTATGTACACTCTTCCATGCGGGGGAGTGTAGAGGGGGGGTACCCCCTCTGCGGGGTCTGGGGGGGCTATCCCCCCGGCTGGGGGCAAGCGGGCCCCCAGCGGGGGTTCGGGGGCGAAGCCCCTGAAGCAAAAACTGCCTTGTAAAAGAATGTTGTAATTTCAGTGTAAATATGGACCGTTCATTATAAGGTCGCAGATCTAACGATAGAGATTATGTTAGGGTTTTTTTTTTTTTTCCCTAGAAGGCAACCC
>ML780111.1:550718-570713 GCA_009831015.1 Picea engelmannii
ATATTATCTCTTTTTCAAGGCGTTGAGTACTTTTCTTGAGGTTTTTCTATGCTATATTGATGTTTGGTTCTTAACATCGAAGGATCTAAGTGAAGTTGTCCATCATCTTGTTCCTCTGTCACACAAGGGCTTCCTCGAGCAAAGTCTTGAAAGGATCTCCTACTCTATCATCTCTCTTTTCTTCTGCCATGGGAGATCGCTTGGGCTAGCTAGCAAGGTTTTCCTCAAGCGAAACTAGGTCAAGACCCAAATATCTATACCCTGACCTTGTCGGGCACCTTCTCTGAGAAATGACAAGGAACAAACTACTTTGATACCACTGATCCAAATTATGTTAAGAATGAAATGAGACAAAAACAAAATTATAGCAGAGAACACAAAAATACAGTGAAACCCAACTTCTATTAATGAGTAAGATAGAAAAACATTGTAGAAAACAAATTGGCATAATGATGTATCTTATCTCTGAAAAGAAAGAATTGTTGGCTACACTTCATTCGCAACAAGATTTACATCACACTCCATTGCATCCTTAAAGGGCCTCCTTCACCTCAATTATATACGAGAGAGTGAGATGAGAAATATTCTTTTGATGCACATGGGATAAATTAGTTTAACTTTATAAAATTCCATA
The DNA here is from genome assembly GCA_009831015.1 of Picea engelmannii. Taxonomy (NCBI): domain Eukaryota; kingdom Viridiplantae; phylum Streptophyta; class Pinopsida; order Pinales; family Pinaceae; genus Picea; species Picea engelmannii. The sequence goes on from ML780111.1 coordinate 551,353, forward strand.
GGCATGTAAAACACTAGGACTTAAATTGTGCATCCCCTTCCTTGTTTTGGAAGCCTATGAAGGCTATAAATTGTGCATCCCCTTCCTTGTATTCATTCATCTTAAATTTGTTGAATCATATAGGTTAAATTTAGGGCTTGTGATTGTACATCCCCCTAGACTTATCCCCTTAGACTTACCGTTATTGGTTAAAATCTAGAGCTTGTGATTGTACTACTCTAGGGTTTGACCTAGTTTTCCACCTTGATCTTTTGTTAGAAGTCTTAGAGGACATAGGATGACATCTAGAAATTGTGATTGTACATCTCCCTGGATTTTTTTTCCTAAATGGTTGGATTTAAGGTTTGTGATTGTACTACCTTAGGGTTTGATCCTTGAGTTCTATTTACTTTTAACCTCCTTTCGAGTTGCATGCATTGACTCCATATACCCAAGGACTTAATATGACACTAGTCTTTCTATTGTTGCAAGTAATCTAAACCCTAGTTTCTCTCTCTCTCTCTCTCTCTCAACATATTGTGATATTTGTAGGATTTTATCTTCATTTGTCATCATCCTTAGCCTCGAGTATTGAATTTTAGCATATGATCATATTTATTATCATTCATTGTTGCATTATTGAATTTTTCAACCATTAGGGTTTATTATCTTGCATTCATTTAACCCAGTTTCATGCTACTTCTTTTCAACAACCATTAACTAATGGTTTGTTAGTCTTTTATCTAGAATTTAGCATATTTTCCATTGCATTCTTATTAATTTTAGGACTGTTTATTGGTTGATGTTATAAACTTGCTATATGTTGAAGTGTTTCATATTTTACTCAAGTTTTTTTATAGTATTTTCTTTTCTTTTGATAGCTAGTGTTTCGAGGCATTTTATTTACTATTTCAACTTGATAATTGTCATTGATTGTCCTAGAAATACCCCTCACACATGCACATTTAATTTACCTCACTTAAGCCATCTTGAACTTACCTTCAATACCTTGACTTAGTTGGAGGTACAATCAAGTAACTAAGATAAGGGGAGGTAGAATTGCCTTGGATTTCTATAGGATCCTTTGAGGTTATTGGGGAAGCCTCCCTTGTGTTGGATCTCAATCCTTCACTAAAACGAGGGAAGTAACTGCTTAGGTGTAATTTTTTGAATCATATAAGGTTAAATTTAGGGCTTGTGATTGTACATCCCACTAGACTTATCCCCTTAGACTTACTGCTATTGGTTAAAATCTAGAGCTTGTGATTGTACTACTCTAAGGTTTGACCTAATTTTCCACCTTGATCTTTTACTAGAAGTCTTAGAGGACATATGATTACATTTAGGAATTGTGATTGTACATCTCCCTGGATTTGTTTTCCTAAATGGTTGGATTTAGGGTTTTTGATTGTACTACCTTAGGGTTTGATTCTTGAGTTTTATTTACTTTTAACCTCCTTTAGAGTTGCATGCATTGACTCCATATACCCAAAGACTTAATATGACAATAGTCTTTGTATTATTGCAAGTAATCTAAACCCTATTTTCTCTCTCTCTCTCTCTCTCTCTCTCTCTCTCTCTCTCTCTCTCTGATATGAAAATAGGGGGCTGAATTGTTTTTCTATGCAAGCACCCTCTACTTCATTAAAATAAACTTCAGGACCTTGCTCAATGTCTTAGTTGTGCAAGAAGTTTTATGTGTCAAGTTTATGCATCTTTTAGGTGTTTATGTGTGAGGTTTTTTTTAAAAGGTTAAATATGTTAATTACATAAATACAATAACTAACATAACTTGCAAAAAATAATAACCAGCCAAAAACTCACAACAAAAACAAGACGATAAAGGAGTTCACCCCCAACTGGGCTACATCTCCTTAAGCCTCCATCAATGGACTAGGCTCTCTGGGATTAGTTTGTCAAAGATTATTTTACAAGATGTTTCTCAACTCCAACAGATTTATTGACTGTACCATTGGGTTCAAAATACATAAAACCCCCCAAAATGACTATTAGATCTCTGAAAACGGACCATGGCTCATCCGGGCATGACCTCTTCTACATGTGGCCTTGAGCTTCCCTGAGATTCCTTGTGGCAAAAAAAACTGTACAAGTACTCAAATGCCTTTGAAAACGGTACCAATGAGTTTATAGCATATTAATTAGTAAAAAATGACTACTTAGTCACTGGAAATGGACTTGGGCTCATCTGAGCATGGCCTCCTTCAATGGTGGCCCTAAGCTCCCTAGAGCTCTCTGAAACTTCAATGTAGAAAAACCTGAAATAGAAGTATCCAAATGCCTTTGAAAACTATGCCAATGGATTTAGAACATCGAAAAACCCCTATCTGGGCTTTTTTGGCCCCTCATTTGGCCAAAAGATGAAGAAGTTAGGCCTCCTGCCATTTTTCTCCTTCAAGCTTGTTGTCTCTGGTTCGCCAATTCGCACCTCCTGTGTGAGTAACCTGGCTTCTGGGTGTTTCCCGTGCCTAAAACCAACACACACGTGCATGCCCGCAAAACATGTGAAATTTTCACACCGTTAGAGAACTAAGCCCCCAAATCGTGGAGGTGTTGGATGCATGGGAGCCATGTGGCCAAGTCCCAGCGCATAAAAAGGGATACGTTGCAAGACGGTTTATGGGCTTGAAAAGTGTCAAGCACATGAATGCGCCAAGTGTCGGGTGAATGGGGTTAACTGTTAAAAAAATCCTGCCCGCATTCCTCTGTGGAGTGGTCACATGGGCACACATAGAAACCAGGCGCTGGGGCTAAGCCCCAGCCTAGACCCCACGCTCACCATTCAACATACTTTAATTTCAATATAATTAAAACTATTATATCGTAAGAATCACCATAAGGGCATGCCAGTTGGGAGGCCTTTGCCAAAGTTCTCCACCATGGGGGAGAGGTCTAGGGTTCGATCCCCACAGACTCCATAAAATTTTACACACCATAACCAAGGTGCCACGTGGCAGCCCACGTCTGGGCCACGTGGCACCACTCCATTGAACAATAAAATGCCACGTGTTGAAAGATGATTCATCCATGCATCTATCCAAACTACCAACTCAACACCTGCCACATCAGCATCATGCCACATCACCTGCCACGTGTGATTCGTACCTTGCCACGTCACCATGTACGAACTGTACAGTCAACAATTTTTTTGCATGTTTGGCAAATCGAACAAAATGCGATATCTCACTCATCCGATGTCCATTTAAACCTATTAAACACACCCGTCCATTTTGAAGCAATTCTGAGCAATTTTATTTTTGGGCTAAATTTTGACCCCTGGTCCAGATTCTGATGACACCTTCCCGCTGAAAGGATTTTGGACCCACAAAAGCTGATGATTATCTACCTGAGCTTCAATACTCTTATGTTTCCAAGTTCTATTAATTGATTCTACTTGAAAAGTCTTTTTGGCAATCACCTGGGTACCTTGAGATGCCTTGCACTGCAACTGGCTATGTCCCTAAACCATTGTTCTCTGGTTGTTGCTGACCCACTGTTCTCTTTGTGCTTGGAATACTGACATCCTTCCCACTAAGAATCAAGTCCCTCTTCTGAACTCTTTGGCGTCAACACAATCCGCTCTACAATGGCTGCAAAAAAACTTTCCTATGACATCTTGTCACAATCCAAGAAAACTATCAATCTTGAAAACAAACTTTAGACAAGACTGAAAATGATGCCAACAAAGTCTTTTTTCTCTTCAAGCAAATGGTTGCATCTTGTACTTAATCAAAGTACATGGCGTTTTCCTGCATGTTGGTGTACTCAAAATCGACTTACAAGCCAACAACACCATCGACTAAAACATAAGTCAAACAACATGATCGACACAACATAGTCATCAAGACAACATCGACACAAGTTGAGACTCATTTGAAACATATCGACATTCCCAATGACAAGTCGACATTCATGATACACAACTAGGTTACATTCATGAGTCACTTATAGTGAAACTATCTCAAAGTTCATTGTTTACACACATACAAAATCACATGCATGTGCATAGCTCTTCAACTCTCCTTCAAGTACAAACATAAGTACATAAACCCAAAAACATGTGGGTACATAAGAGCTGAAATGAAAATCTATATGGTTGCAATAAGTGAGTATCATACCCATCTTTTACATCCTTCGGGCGAAGTTGTGCAACAACAAGAATGCCTTCACTAGAATTGCATTCACATGCAAACTTGCATCATACAAGTTATGATAAGATGCTACAACTTGCCATAATTTCAATAGAAATGCATACATAAGGCTGAAATGTGCATCTACAAACAAAGAAATGCAAGCCTTACTTTTTCAAGAAATCTAACCATTTCTTACCAAGCCAATTCAATGGTGACTTTTTCTGCTAAAAATCCTCTTCTTGTGAATCATCTTGACTCACATCAATGATGGAATCTCATCTTCCATTCTTGCCAATATCTTTATCCATCTGCTTCTTGTGTTGTGAATGAGTGGTTGGATGCAATGTCCAACATTGGTCAATGAGATGACCCCTCTTCTGGCAGTGAGTGCAAATATTTTGCATCTTCTTTTCAAGTTGCCTTTGCTTGGAAAGTTTTCTGAATGTGGACAATCTTTTCCAACATCTTGAAACATGATGTTTATCTAAACCACAATATGTACATGGATTTTTTCTTCCATTTTTACATGGAAATTTACCATGCTTAACATAATCAAAAGCAACTGAATTATAGGAAGAAATGTACCTTGAACATTCACCTTTTTCGCCTTCTTAAGGAGGTGAATTTGAAGAGTTACTAACTCTCTTTTGAAGACTAGAAAATATTTTCTTGTCCTCATGGTTGTCACAACTATCTTGTTTCACATATTTGCATTCATCTTGAACACATACTTTGCATGCTTAAGGGATTGAACTTGCAAAAAATGTTGTTCTTGGAATTATTTCCCTTGTCTCCTCAACTTTGGAATATGCTCCATCTTTCTATTCATAAACAAGACCTATATACTTGGGCCTCTCCTCAACAACAATAGGCTCAACAATGCCTTATGCATGCTTGCCTAACCCTCTACCTTCATAGCCCATTTTTAACAATAACTTGGACCCTATTCCTCTAGTGTGATTTTCAAAAATACCAAAGCATTCATCTTGAGAGGAATTTGAAGAAAAACTAGCATTACATACCTCATATTCATGCATGTACTTAGTAAGGGCTTCCTTTGCCTCATGGATTTGAGTCTCCATATCATGCAACTTTTCAAGAAGTTGATGCTTCTCCTCCTTCATGGCCATCAACTGCTCTTGAAGGAAAATGCTCTCCTTTCTATCTTCCCACATCTCTTGGACCACATCTCTCATGGTTAGAAACTCCTCCAACATCTCTTTGTCAAAGAACTTGGCTAATGAAGATGTATGAGAACTCTTATTGTTTGAAGTTTCCTCCATCTTTGCAAGATATCAAACTTCAACACAAAACTTACACAATAATACCAACAACTAAATCTCTAGCTATCAATGGTAATCACATGATAAAAACTATGCTTTGATACCACCTGATCTAAAAATAGGGGGCTGACTTGTTTTGCTATGCAAGCACTATCTACTTCATTAAAATAAACTTTAGGACCTTGCTCAATGTCTTAGTTGTGCAAGAGGTTTTATGTGTCAATTTTATGCATCTTTTAGGTGTTTATGTGTGAGTTTTTTTTTTTTAAGTTAAATATGTTGTTTACATAAATACAACAACTAAAATAACTTGCAGCAAATAATAACCAGCCAAAAAATCACAACAAAAACAAGATGATAAAGGAGTTCACCCCCAATTGGGCTACATCTCCTTGAGCCTCCATCAATGGACTAGGCTCTCTGGGAATAGTTTGTCAAATATTATTTTACAAGATGTTTCTCAACTCCAATGGATTTATTGACTGTACCATTGGGTTCAGAATACATAAAAACCCCAAAATGACTATTAGATCTCTGAAAACGGACCATGGCTCATCCGGGCAGGACCTCTTCTACATGTGGCCTTGAGCTTCCCTGAGCTTCCTTGTGGAAAAAACACCTGTAAAAGTCCTCACATTCCTTTGAAAACTGTACCAATGAGTTTAGAGCATATTAATTAGTCAAAAATGACTACTCAGTCACTGAAAATGGACTTGGGCTCATCTGAGCATGGCCTCCTTCAATGGTGGCCCTAAGCTCCCTAGAGCTCTCTGAAACTTCAATGTAGAAAAAGCTGCAATAGAAGTCTCCAAAAACCTTTTAAAACTGTTCCAATGGATTCAGAACATCCCAAAACCCCTAGTTGGGCTTTTTCGACCCCTCATTTAGCCAAAAGATGAAGAAGTTAGGCCTCTTGCCATTTTTCTCTTTCAAGCTTGTTGTCTCTGGTTTACCAATTCACACCTCCTGTGTGAGTAACCTGGCTTCTGGGTGTTTCCCATGCCTAAACCCAATACATGCGTGCATGCCTGCAAAACACGCAAAATTGTCACACTGTTAGCGAACTAAGCCCCCAAATCGCGAAGGTGTTGGGCGCATGGGAGCCATGTGGCCACATCCCAACGCATAAAAAGGGCTACGTTGAAAGACGGTTTGTGGGCTTGACTATTGTCAAGCGCGTGGATGCACCAAGTGTCAGGTGAATGGGGTTAACCATTCACCTAAAATCGCGAAGGTGTTGGGCGCATGGGAGCCATGTAGCCACATCCCAACGCATAAAAGGGCTACGTTGAAAGATGGTTTGTGGGCTTGACTATTGTCAAGTGCATGGATGCACCAAGTGTCAGGTGAATGGGGTTAACCATTAAAAAAATCCCACGTGCATTCCTTCGTGGAGTGGTCACATAGGCCCACATAGAAACTGGGGGTTGGGGCCTAGCCCGGACCCCGCGCTCACCATTCAACATAGTTTAATTTAAATATAATTAAAACTATTATATGGTAAGAATCACCATAAGGGCATGCCGGTTGGGTGGCCTTTGCCAAAGCACTCCACAATGGGGGGGAGGTCCGGGGTTTGATCCCCACGGACTCCATAAAAGTTTACACACCATAACCAAGGTGCCACGTGGCAACCCACGTCTGGGCCACGTGGCATCACTCCATTGAACAATAAAATGCCACGTGTGGAAAGATGATTCATCCACGCATCTATCTTGACTCACATCATGATGGAATCTCATCTTCCATTCTTTCCAGTCTCTTTATCGATCTGCTTCTTGTGCTATGAATGAGTGGTTGGATGCAATGTCCAACATTGGTCAATGAGATGACCCCTCTTCTGGTAGTGAGTGCAAATCTTTTGCATCTTCTTTTCAAGTTGCCTTTGCTTGGAAAGTTTCCTGAATGTGGTCAAGATTTTCCAACATCTTGAAAAATGATGGTTATCTAAACCACAATATGTACATGGATTTTTTCTTCCATTTTTACATGGAATTTTACCATGCTTAACATAATCAAAAGCAACTGAATTATAGACATAAATATACCTTGAACATTCACCTTTATCGCCTTCTTGAGGAGGTGAATTTGAAGAGTTACTAGCTCTCTTTTGAAGACCAACAAAAATGTTTTGTTCCTCATGGTTGTCAAAACTCTCTTGCTTCACATATTTGCATTCATCTTGAACACATACTTTGCATGCTTGAGGGATTGAACTTGCAACAAAAGTTGTTCTTGGATCTCTTTCCCTTGTCTCCTCAACTTTGGAATATGCTCCATCTTTCTGTTCATATCCAAGACCCCAATACTTGGGCCTCTCCTCAACAACAATAGGCTCAATAATTCCTTGTGCATGCTTGCCTAACCCTCTACCTTCGTAGCTCTTTTTTAACAATAACTTGGACCCTATTCCTCTAGTGTGATTTTCAAAAACACCAAAGCATTCATCTTGAGAGGAATTTGAAGAAAAACTAGCATTACATTCCTCATGTTCATGCATGTACTTAGTAAGGGTTTCCTTTGCCTCATGGAGTTGAGTCTCCATCTCATGAAACTTTTCAAGAAGTTGGTGCTTCTCCTCCTTCATGGCCATCAACTGCTCTTGAAAGACAATACTCTCCTATATATCTTCCCACATCTCTTGCACCACATCTCTCATGGTTAGAAAATAATCCAACATCTCTTTTTCAAATAAGTTGGCTAATGAAGATGTATGAGAACTCTTACTGTTTGAAGCTTCCTCCATCTTTTCAAGATATCAAACTTCAACACAAAACTTGCACAATAATACCAACAACTAAATCTCTAACTATCAATGGTAATCACATGAGACAAACTATGCTCTGATACCACTTGATTTGAAAATAGGGGGCTGAGTTGTTTTTCTATGCAAGCACCCTCTACTTCACTAAAATAAACTTCAGGACCTTGCTCAATGTCTTAGTTGTGCAAGAGGTTTTATGTGTCGAGTTTATGCATCTTATAGGTGTTTATGTGTGAGGGTTTTTTTAAAAGGTTAAATATGTTGTTTACATAAATACAACAACTAACATAACTTGCATCAAATAATAACCAGCCAAAAACTCACAACAAAAACAAGATGATAAAGGAGTTCACCCCCAACTGGGCTACATCTCCTTGAGCCTCCATCAATGGACTAGGCTCTCTGGGATTAGTTTTTCAAATATTATTTTACATGTTGTTTCTTAACTCCAATGGATTTACTGATTGTACCATTGGGTTCAAAATACATAAAAACCCCAAATTTGACTATTAGATCTCTGAAAATGGACCATGGCTCATCCGGGCATGACCTCTTCTACATGTGGCCTTGAGCTTCCCTGAGCTTCCTTGTGGAAAAAACACGTGTAAAAGTCCTCAAATGCCTTTGACAACTGTACCAATGAGTTCATAGCATATTAATTAGTCAAAAATGACTACTCAGTCACTGAAAATGGACTTGGGCTCATCGGAGCATGGCCTCCTTCAATGGTGGCCCTAAGCTCCCTAGAGCTCTATGAAAATTCAATGTAGAAAAACCTGCAATAGAAGTCTCCAAATGCCTTTGAAAACTGTACCAATGGATTCAGAACATACAAAAACCCCTAGCTGGGCTTTTTTGGCCCCTCATTTGGCCAAAAGATGAAGAAGTTATGCCTCTTGCCATTTTTCTCCTTCAAGCTTGTTGTATCTGGTTCGCCAATTCGCACCTCCTGTGTGAGTAACCTAGCTTCTGGGCGTTTCCCGTGCCTAAAACCAGTACATGCGTGCATGCCCGCAAAACATGTGAAATTGTCGCACCGTTAGCGAACTAAGCCCCCAAATCGCGGAGGTGTTGGGCGTATGGGAGCCATGTGGCCACGTTCCAGTGCATAAAAAGGGCTACGTTGCAAGACGGTTTGTGGGCCAGACAAGTTTCAAGCCCATAGATGCGCCAAGTGTCGAGTGAATGGATTTAACCGTTAAAAAAATCCCACACGCATTCCTCTGTGGAGTAGTCACATGGGCGCACATAGAAACTGGGCGTTGGGGCTAAGCCCCAGCCCGAACCCTGCACTCACCATTCAACATAGTTTAATTTAAATATAATTAAAACTATTATATGGTAAGAATCACCATAAGGGCACGCCGGTTGGGCGGTCTTTGCCAAAGTGCTCTACCATGAGGGGGAGTTCCAGGGTTCGATCCCCACGGACTCCATAAAATTTTACACACCATAACCAAGGTGCCACGTGGCAGCCCACGTCTGGGCCACGTGGCACCACTCCATTGGCCAATAAAATGCCATGTGTTGAAAGATGATTCATCCACCCATCTGTCCAAAATTCCAACTCAACACTTGCCATGTCATCATCATGCCACATCACCTACCACGTGTGAGTCGTACCCTTCCACGTCAGCATGTACGGATTATACAGTCAACAATTTTTTTGCTTGTTTGGCAAATCAAACAGAACATGATATCTCACTCATCCCATGTCCGTTTGAACCCATTTGAAGTGCATTGGGTTTGTGAGGATGAGGCCTACACACCCATCTGTTTTGAATTGATTCCGAACACTTTGATTTTTGGGCTAAATTTTGACCCCTGGTCCAGATTCTGATCACACCTTCCCACTAAAAGGATTTTGGACCCACAAAACCTGATGATTATCTGCCTGAGCTTCAATACTCTTCTTCTTCCAAGTTCTATCAAATGATTCTACTTGAAAAGTCTTTTTGGCAATCACCTGGATACCTTGACATGCCTTGCACTGCAACTAGCTATGTCCCTCAACCACTGTTCTCTGGCTGTTGCTAACCTACTGTTATCTTTGTGCTTGGAAGACTGACAACCTTCCCACTGAGAATCAAGTCCCTCTTGTGAACTCTTTTGCATCAACACAATCCGCTTTACAATGGCTACAAAAAAACTTTCCTACGACATCTTGTCACAATCCAAGAAAACCATCAATCTTGAAAACAATCTTTAGACAAGACTGAAAATGATGCCAACAAAGTATTTTTTCTCTTCAAGCAAATGGTCGCATCTTGTACTTCATCAAAGTACATGGCGTTTTCCTGCATCTTGGTGTACTCAAAATCGACTTACAAGCCAACAACACCATCGACAAAAACATAAGTCGAAAAACATGATCGACACAACATAGTCATCAAGACAACATCGACACAAGTCACAACTCTCTTGTTTCACATATTTGCATTCATCTTTAACACATACTTTGCATTCTTGAGGGATTGAACTTGCAACAAAATTTGTTCTTGGAAATCTTTCCCTTGTCTCCTCAACTTTGGAATATGCTCCATATTTCTGTTCATATCCAAGACCCCTATACTTGGGCCTCTCCTCAACAACAATAGGGTCAACAATGCCTTATGCATGCTTTCCTAACCCTCTACCTTCATAGCCCATTTTTAACAATAAATTGGACCCTATTCCTCTAGTGTTATTTTTAAAAACACCAAAGCATTCATCTTGAGAGGAATTTGAAGAAAAACTAACATTACATATCTCATGTTCATGCATGTACTTAATAAGGGCTTCCTTTGCCTCATGGATTTGAGTCTCCATCTCATGCAATGTTTCAAGAAGCCGATGCTTCTCCTCTTTCATGGACATCAACTGCTCTTGAAGGACAATGCTCTCCTTTCTATCTTCCCACATTTCTTGCACCACATCTCTCATGGTTAGAAAATCCTCCAACATCTCTTTGTCAAAGAACTTGGCTAATGAAGATGTATGATAACTCTTATTGTTTGAAGATTCCTCCATCTTTGCAAGATATCAAACTTCAACACAAAACTTGCACAATAATACCAACAACTAAATCTCTAGCTATCAATGGTAATCACATGAGCAAAACTATGCTCTAATACCACCTGATCTGAAAATAGGGGGCTGACTTGTTTTTCTATGCAAGCACCCTCTACTTCATTAAAATAAACTTCAGGACCTTGCTCAATGTCTTAGTTGTGCAAGAGGTTTTATGTGTCAAGTTTATGCATCTTTTAGGTGTTTATGTGTGAGGTTTTTTTTAAAAGGTTAAATATGTTGTTTACATAAATACAACAACTAACATAAATTGCATCATATAATAACCAGCCAAAAACTCACAACAAAAACAAGATGATAAAGGAGTTCACCCCCAACTGGGCTACATCTTCTTGAGCCTCCATCAATGGACTAGGCTCTCTGGGATTAGTTTTTCAAAGATTATTTTACAAGCTGTTTCTCAACTCCAACGGATTTACTGACTGTACCATTTTGTTCAGAATACATAAAAATCCATAAAATGATTATTAGATCTCTGTAAATGGACCATGGATCATCTGAGCATGACCTCTTCTACATGTGGCCTTGAGCTTCCCTGAGCTTCCTTGTGGCAAAAACACCTATAAAATTCCTCAAATTCCTTTGAAAACTATACCAATGAGTTCAAAGCATATTAATTAGTCAAAAATGACTACTCAATCACTGAAAATGGACTTGGGCTCATCTGAGCATGGCCTCCTTCAATGGTGGCCCTAAGCTCCCTAGAGCTCTCTGAAACTTCAATGTAGAAAAACCTGCAATAGAAGTCTCCAAATGCCTTTGAAAACTGTGCCAATGGATTCAAAACATCCAAAAACCCTTGTTGGGCTTTTTTGGCCCCTCATTTGGCCAAAAGATGAAGAAGTTAGGCCTCCTGCCATTTTTCTCCTTCAAGCTTGTTGTCTCTGGTTTGCCAATTCGCACCTCCTGTGTGAGTAACCTGGCTTCTGGGTGTTTCCTGTGTCTATACCCAGCACACGCGTGCATGCCCGCAAAACATGAAAAATTTTTGCACCATTAGAGAACTAAGCCCTAAAATCGCGGAGGTGTTGGGCGCATGGGAGCCATGTGGCCACGTCCCAGTGCATAAAAAGGGCTATGTTGCAAGACGGTTTGTGGGCTTGACTATTGTCAAGCGCGTGGATGTGCCAAGTGTCGGGTGAATGGGGTTAACTATTAAAAAAACCCCGTGCAAATTCCTCTATGGAGTGGTCACATGGGCGCACATAGAAACTGGGGGCTGGGGCTGATCCCCAGCCCGGACCCCGCGCTCACCATTCAACATAGTTTAATTTAAATATAATTAAAACTATTATATGGTAAGAATCACGATAAGGGAACGTCGATTGGGTGACCTTTTCCAAAGCGCTCCACTGTGGGGCGGAGGTCTGGGGTTCGATCCCCACAGACTCCATAAATTTTTACACACCATAACCAAGGTGCCACATGGCACCACTCCATTGGCCAATAAAATGCCACGTGTCGAAAGATGATTCGTCCACGCATCTGTCCAAACTGCCAACTCAGTACCTGCCACGTGTGAGTCTTACCCTGCCACGTCATCATGTATGGATTGTACAGTCACTAAATTTTTTGCCTGTTTGGAAAATCGAATAGAACGCAATATCTCACTCATCTGATGTTTGGTTGAATTTGTTCAAAGTGCATTTGGTTCGTGAGGACGAGCCCTATGCACCCGTTCGTTTTGTAGTGATTCCGAACACTTTTATTTTTGGGCTAAATTTTGACCCTTGGTCCGGATTCTGATCACACCTTCCCACTGAAAGGCTTTTGGACCCACAAAATCTGATGATTATCTCCCTGAGCTTCAATACTCTTCTGCTTCCAAGTTCTATCAATTGATTCTACTTGAAAAGTCTTGTTGGCAATCACCTGGATACCTTGACATGCCTTGCACTGCAACTGGCTATGTCCCTCAACCATTGTTCTCTGGTTGTTCCTGACCCACTGTTCTCTTTGTGCTTGGAAGACTGACAGCCTTCCCACTGAGAATCAAGTCCCTCTTGGGAACTCTTTGGCGTCAACACAATCTTCTCTACAATGGTTGCAAAAAAACTTTCTTGCGACATCTTGTCACAATCCAAGAAAACCATCAATCTTGAAAACAAACTTTATACAAGACTGAAAATGATGCCAACAAAGTCTTTTTGCTCTTTAATCAAACGGTCGCATCTCATACTTCATCAAAGTACATGGTGTTTTCCTGCATCTTGGTGTACTCAAAATCGATTTACAAGCCAACAACACCATCGACTAAAACATAAGTCGAACAACATGATCGACACAACATAGTCGTCAAGAAAACATCGACACAAGTTTAGACTCATTTGAAACATATCGACATTCCCAATGACAAGTTGACATTCATGATACACAGCCATGTTACATTCATGAGTCACTCATAGTGAAACTATCTCAAAGTTCATTGTTTACACACATACAAAATCGCATGCATGTGCATAGCTCTTCAACTCTCCTTCAAGTACAAACATAAGTACATAAACCCAAAAACATGTGGGTACATAAGAGCTGAAATGAAAAGCTATTTGGCTACAATAAGTGAGTATCATACCCATCTTTTACATCCTCCGGGCGAAGTTGTGCAACAACAAGAATGCCTTCAATAGAATTTCATTCACATGCAAACTTGCATCATACAAGTTATGATAAGTTGCTACAACTTGCCATACTTTCAACATAAATGCATACATAAGGCTGAAATGTGCATCTACAAACAAAGAAATGCAAGCCTTACTTTTTCAAGAAATCTAACCATTTCTTACCAAGCCAATTCAATGGTGACTTTTTCTGCTGAAAATCCTCTTCTTGTGAATCATCTTGACTCACATCGATGATGGAATCTCATCTTCCATTCTTGCCAGTCTCTTTATCCATCTGCTTCTTGTGTTGTGAATGAGTGGTTGGATGCAATGTCCAACATTGGTCAATGAGAGATGACCCCTCTTCTGGCAGTGAGTGCAAATCTTTTGCATCTTCTTTTCAAGTTGCCTTTGCTTGGAAAGTTTCCTGAATGTGATCAATCTTTTCGAAGATCTTGAAACATGATGGTTATCTAAACCACAATATGTACATGGATTTTTTCTTCCATTTTTACATGCAAATTTACCATGCTTAACATAATCAAAAGTAATTGAATTATAGGCATAAATATACCTTGAACATTCACCGTTATCGCCTTCTTGAGGAGGTGAATTTGAAGAGTTACTAGCTCTCTTTTGAAGACCAACAAAAATGTTCTTGTCCTCATGGCTGTCACAACTCTCTTGTTTCATATATTTGCATTCATCTTGAACACATACTTTGCATGCTTGAGGGATTGAACTTGCAACAAAAGTTGTTCTTGGAATTCTTTCCCTTGTCTCCTCAACTTTGGAATATGCTCCATCTTTATGTTCATATCCAAGACCCCTATACTTGGGCCTCTCCTCAACAGCAATAGGCTCAACAATTCCTTGTGCATTCTTTCCTAACCCTCTACCTTCATATCCCATTTTTAAAAATAACTTGGATCCTATTCCTCTAGTGTGATTTTCAAAAACACCAAAGCATTCATCTTGAGAGGAATTTGAAGAAAAACTAGCATTACATACCTCATGTCCATGCATGTACTTAGTAAGGGTTTCCTTTGCCTCATGGAGTTGAGTCTCCATCTCATGAAACTTTTCAAGAAGCTGGTGCTTCTCCTCCTTCATGGCCATCAACTGCTCTTGAAGGACAATGNTCTCCTTTCTATCTTCCCACATCTCTTGCACCACATCTCTCATGGTTAGAAACTCCTCCAACATCTCTTTGTCAAAGAACTTGGCTAATGAAGATGTATGAGAACTCTTATTGTTTGAAGCTTCCTCCATCTTTGCAAGATATCAAACTTCAACACAAAACTTTGCACAATAATACCAACAACCAAATCTCTATCTATCAATGGTAATCAGATGAGAAAAACTATGCGTTGATACCACTTGATCTGAAAATAGGGTGGTGACTTGTTTTTCTATGCAAGCACCCTCTACTTCATTAAAATAAACTTCAGAACCTTGCTCAATGTCTTAGTTGTGAAAGAGGTTTTATGTGTCAAGTTTATGCATCTTTTAGGTGTTTATGTGTGAGGTTTTTATTGAAAGTTTAAATATGTTGTTTACATAAATACAATAACTAACATAACTTGCAACAAATAATAACCAGCCAAAAACTCACAACAAAAACAAGACAATAAAGGAGTTCACCTCCAACTGGGCTACATCTCCTTGAGCCTCCATCAATGGACTAGGCTCTCTGGGATTAGTTTGACAAAGATTCTTTTACAATATTTTTCTCAACTCCATCGGATTTACTGACTGTACCATTGGGTTCAGAATACATAAAAACCCCAAAAATGACTATTAGATCTCTAAAAACAGACCATGGCTCATCTGGGCATGACCTCTTCTACATGTGGCCTTGAGCTTCCATGAGCTTCCTTGTGGAAAAAACACCTATAAAAGTCCTCAAATGCCTTTGAAAACTGTACCAATGAGTTCAGAGCATATTAATTAGTCAAAAATGACTACTCAGTCACTGAAAATGGACTTGGGCTCATCTGAGCATGGCCTCCTTCAATGGTGGCCCTAAGCTCCCTAAAGCTCTTTGAAACTTCAATGTAGAAAAAACTGCAATAGAAGTCTCCAAATTCTTTTGAAAATAGTGCCAATGGATTCAGAACATCTAAAAACCCCTAGGTGGGATTTTTCGGCCCCTCATTTGGCCAAAAGATGAAGAAGTTAGGCCTCCTGCCATTTTTCTCCTTCAAGCTTGTTGTCTCTGGTTCGCCAATTCACACCTCCTGTGTGAGTAACCTGGCTTCTGGGCATTTCCCGTGTCTAAAACTAGCACACACATGCATTCCTGTAAAACACATGAAATTGTCGCACCGTGAGTGAACTAAGCCCCCAAATCGCAGAGGTGTTGGGCGCATGGGAGCCATGTGGCCACATCCCAGCGCATAAAAAGGGCTACGTTGCAAGACGGTTTGTGGGCTTGAGAAGTGTCAAGCACGTGGATGCGCCAAGTGTCGGGTGAATGGGGTTAACCATAAAAAAAATCCTGCACGCATTCCTCTGTGGAGTGGTCACATGGGCGCACATATGTAACACCTTGTTTCCCCCAAATTTGTAATTAATCCTAATATAGGAATTACCATGCCAAAGCATGATGAAAATGTGAATGTATGATGTGAATGGACCTTATGAAGAAGTTCGATGAATGTAATAACATTATGAATTTATATTGCAAGACTGCTGAGAGGGGATGTGCAGAAAAAGAGACCACGATGGCGGTGGAAGGCACCTGGAAAGGTGGCGTTAACTTCCACCGAGAATTAATACCGTATTTGGACTCCACTGGCCCGGAGAACCAAAAGCGACTCACTGGCCCTGAATTAAATGTCTCGCAGGCTAGTAGGTATATGGCTTAATGAGGAATGGGGAGGTGAACCGCCTATCCGTAGAGCCATCATGACTAACCAGCGCGAGGAAAATCGTGCCACACACAACCTCGCAAGAGGATAAGGCATGGGGTAGAAGCGATTGGGGGGGAAGACGCGAGGGGAGAACTCTGGCATTACGCAGAGTGAGTGATAGAAGAGAGGAAGGATTGCAACCTTCGCTCCTGGTCACTGGCAAACGGAGACACAGTCTCACAGCATCATGGTCTCAGCTCGGGGGTGGCTAGTGGTAAATCCACTTGGAGTCGCTAAGATTATGATTGGGTGGAAACGAGCACCCCTCTCAGCAGTTGCACTCACTTCTGGTGTTATTTCTGATAAGTGTTTTGCCTCTGGCTCCTTGAAATATATGTATTTTGATAATTATGCTCATAAGCTGTGAAACTGTGAATGTTTTCATTATGAGAATGTTTGTGTGGTATTTTGATCAATACTCGTAGTTGTATATGCTTATAATAGAAAAACCACGCATGGCTTATGTTGATAAATGAATTTAATTATGCGTAATTTGAACCAAGTCAGACTTCCAGTCCATTCTCGGGAATTTATTTCCCCTTATCTGTCTCCCGGAATGCCCTGGAATAGATCTCTTCACAGAGATTACCTCCTTGGAAAGGTTTACCAAGAACCTGGAAAAAGGACTTGAATGTGCAAGTCTTAACAACCCTGCACGAGGAGGAATGACCCTCTTAAAAATCCTGAAGTAGCAGCGTAGGGATAAGTATCGATCGACGAAAGAGATCTCGTTGGAAGATCCATGGTCATTCACGACCGTTAGACTGACGAAAGTAAACAAGGGTGTTTCATACCTTGCCCCTTTTCCTCTATCCTCGTGAATAGCGAGGAAATCGTGATCGTAGACCCCCAAGGTCCATGAGAACATCTGGACCGTTGATTTTTCCACGACCATGAAGTAGTGGGAGAGTGCGTGACGTGGGACAGATCTGAGCCGTTAGATCTTAGGTAGAAATAACCAATAGTCGTTGGATCTGTTAAGAGATGCATGAGGGTTAAGCCCTCGTGAGCAGGAGGTTGAAAGTCCCGACGAGAGGCATGGCCATTGGGATATCGGCATTAGTGAAATCGAGAGTCACGATGACATGAGATCGGGAATTTTCATAGTGAAAATTCCAGAATCAATCTGAGCCGTCCTTCATAGGAGGACACGTGGGCAAGATCGGGAGCCCGTCGACATTTCAGAGATCGAAGGGACAAGATGTCAGAATATTTCAGCAGCGGAAACTCCGAAATCGCGAGAAGTGATCAGGACCGTCCATCATAGGAGGACGTGTGGTGGCAATTAGAGCATTCGAGAAAAGTCCCGAAAGGAAAGTCATCCATCGGGAAATCGGGAATCTCGGGGACAAGAAGTCCATACACTTCAGAATTGCGAAGTTTGGAGTCCCGACAAAGTGAAAAGCGTCCATTGTAGGGCCAGCTGTCATCATATCGGCATATCGGGATTCGGCGGATCACGAATCCTGAGGGCGAGTACATTTCGGCATTGGAAAGTCCGAAAACCCGACAGGAGATAAGGCTGCGGTCTTGTGAGATAGTGGTCACGTCGGTCAGGAGTTTAGCCAAGAGGGCTAACATGTAAGGGACCATATCGGTGAGTTAGCTCATCGGAAATTGGGGATTCAAGAGAACAGGGAACTCTTGACATCGGGGATCATGAAACCCCGAAACCCGAAAGTATATGCATTTCCCGTTGTGGAAAGAGTAGCGGTCGTATGCAAAGGCCGTGACAGGGAGAGAAGGACCTGTGGATCGGGTTTTGACAGAGATTCCAGCAGGGAATCCAATGAGCCGCTTCGGCTCATGAACTGATTGAATGATCCTGTGAGCGGGCGTGCTTGGGAGTGCGACTGCATCACTTCCCATATCAGAATTTGGATATTTGAATGACGAAGAGTCTTTGAGTCGTTGCACTTCAAACTCCCGAGTACCGAAACCCCGAAAGGATCCATGCCGTTGGATCAAGGTAGGATTATGATCGTCGATCTCCCTTTGGAGGGAAACTTTGGGGACCTCGGAAGTTTCGGGGATTTGAATAGGGAAAGGTAGAAGTCGTGTATCGCGATTCCCTGAATCGCAAAAATCCGATAAGCTCTTGGCTGGCTTAAGCACGTGGACACCGTATAGGGTCACGTAGACAAGACCCCAAGAGAGAAACTTGCCCCTCACTAGCCCCGTCGGGGTTTCGCGTTTCGTTGTTTCAAGCTGCGGGGTTTGTAGAGTCGAGCGACTCGACGTTTCGATAGCACTGAGTTGCGGAGTGCGAAAAAACGTCGTGCTGATTCGGTCCATATTCGTGAACTACAATCATATGGAGGTGGAAAAAGGAAAGAGCTAGCCTGTGGTAAGCCCCGTAGGACGTCGGGGATTCTGATTGTTGAGAAATCAACAAAAAAGTTTGATTTGCATAGTGGGTGTGTGACAAAGTGGTATCAGAGCATGGTTACAACACTTGGCCTGCTTGGGCTCAGGTATGAGCCGCGTTAGAATATATTGTTATTTGCATTTTCTCTTTAAGGAGAAGGATTGTAGAATTAGATTGTAATCTGGAAATTTCTATAACCCTCTGTTAAGAAGGTAACTACTCTCATAGGAGT
>ML780112.1:9246-28462 GCA_009831015.1 Picea engelmannii
GCACGTAGTAGATCGCATCATATACATCATCATCAATAACATTTAAACATTCATAAAAGTTCATAAATTTTAAAGTTTAAGTGGATCACTTAATAGTTTCACTGTGACTAGAAAATAAAGTATATAGTCCTCAGGTAGTCCTGTCTGTCTAAGTCAAAAGGTTGTGTTACATACACCCCACCTTCGAGAAACATGTTCTCGAGGTGGTCAAAATAGTGAGGGATAATCTCGCCGCAGTGTCTCAGCATCTTCCCAAGTAGCAGATCCTAGACTATACTTGTCCCACTGGACCTTAACTTGGTCTACTAGACGGTTCCTGAGCTATCGGACTCTACAGTCCAATATGCGTAACGGTTCTACCATGAGGGTTCCCACGTCCGATACCTTCAATTCCTTCCAATTTAGTTTATGTGATTCATCAACAACATAATGACGTAAAACAAATACATGAAATACATTATGAGTTTTATGCAATTGGGGTGGCAGTACGAGACGATAGGCAACGGGTCCAATTTTCTCTTGGATCCTGAATGGTCCTATAAACCGAGGTGACAACTTTGTCCCCTTCCCGAACCGTATGGTACTCTTATTAGGCCTGATACGAATGAAAACCTGGTCTCCCACTTCATAACTTCGGTCGGTCATGTGTGCATCCGCATAACTTTTCTGTCTATCCTGTGCTTCCTTTAGTCTCTGCCTAATCTGAATCACCTATTCCTCATTTCTTGAAAATTCTGGCCCAACTGTTACTCGGTCTTCTAGCCTATCCCAACTCAATGGCGTTCTGCATGGCCTCCCATACAAAGCTTCGTAGGGTGGCATTCCAATGGAACTATGATAATTGTTATTGCAGGCAAACTCTACCAAAGGTAGGTACTTCTCCCACTGGGTCTGATTATCCATTACATACATCCTAAGCATGTCTTCCAAATGTAATAGCCGAATTAAATAAACAACATTTAATTTAGAAAATAGCAGTAAAATTTAAGAGTTACTTCATTAAGCACATTCACAATCAAATTCTTCATAGTAATAAAATTTAATAACAAAGTAATACAAAAACAATGCATAATTCTTGGTAAATACCTGAACCTGATGCTATTATCCTCTGTTTTCCCGCATCTTGCTTCCTTCCCGCTTCTGCAAAACACTACCCAAAACCGTCCTCCCTGCCAACTAGGTAGCTCCCTAGCCCCAGGATATCAATGGATATCCTGGCCCTCCGTGCCCAAAACCCCCAGCAACTCTGGTGCACTGTATCAATACCACTCATGAATTTTCACTTCTCTCTGCAATACTCCCAGCTCCCAAAATCCATCCCCAACTCCCGTAGAATACCTCCCATCAAACTCCTTCCCTTCCTTATCCCTCCTTCACTGACTCTCCTCCCCCTCATTAATTTCCTTATCTCCCCCTTCTTAATTTCTTATCCCATTCTTTAATGCCTTATCCCCCCTTCATTAATATCTTATCCCTTTCTTTAATGCCTTATCCCCTCCCACATACGTAAATCATTTTAATTAAACAATTTAAAATTATTAAGCCCCCCTTAAATTATTACCAATATCATTCAGTGTGATATGTAATAATTAATTAATTAATCAAAAGTTAAAACAATTAATTAATAAACAATAATCAATTAATATTATTAATACTAATCATTGTTTAATTAAAACCATATTAGGACAATTAATTTCTAATAAATTTTACTTAATAAACTCTAAGCATGTATTCATCTAGGGTTGTTACACATCTATGCATCATATATCAATGAAAATACATTGTTCCGTTGACATCAATGAAAACATGATTCAACAATCTCCCCCTTTGGCATTGATGCAAATACCAACATTGATGTCAACACGAATCATTGATGGAAACATGTAGACATGGCATTTCTCTTCATCAGTGGTCATCTCAATTACATCAATGTGATTATCTCTCCCCCTTTGACATTAATGGAAAAGGGTAGTTTTCTCCTTGGGGCTTCTCCCCCTGCATGAACTCTCCTCGGGGTTGCTCCCCCTGCTTGGATTGTTTTTTCTCTTAACAATCTCTCCCCTTTTGAACAAGGGATATCACTCTGATGTAATGATGAAGACACATCTCTCATGCTCCCCCTATGACCATTGATCCTCTTGGAACCATGCCTCTGTTCTCTTTCTCCAAGTAGAGGGCTCTTTTTCAAGTATTTATCTTTGCATATGATAAATATCTCCTCCTATAATCATGGGAAGAAGAATGACTCCCCCTACAGGTATGTCTCCCCCTATATTCTCTGCAATATGAACAATACACTACCACTACAATATGCTTATGCTGCAATTTCTACTACTCAAACAAAACATAGAATGATCCGCTCTTCCTATGACAATCCTTGGACCTTTCCATGCATCAAAATCGTGCCATACCATACATCATGAACAAAAAGATATGTCAACAATGAATAAAGAATCATGAGAAAAACATCAACCATGTACATCTTCTTCCATATTGTGTGCCAACCATGCACAACACCCATGTACATCAACCATGTACATCAATACCATACAATATACCATAAGATATCATCAATGGAGTGTATCAACCATATGCCAAGAACATGTTCAACTGTGTATCATCCATATGCTTCTACCAATATGACAACCATGTGCCTCAAACACGTGTTATATCACTCATACTATTCTTCTACCATGAACCAATTGCCACAACCATGTATCTCAATCAATCAAGTGTCTCAACTATGTCATCCCATACATGATGTACCAAAAAAAATGCATCAACCATGCACCAAACATGTATCACCAACTTTACCAAGTGTTGGCAGCAAGCCGAAGTGGAAAGAAGGATGATCGTGGGGAAAGAAAGCATGAATAAACTGAAGTAATAGTTGGAGGGAAACACAACATGTGCGCATGGAAGAAAGTGTGCACGAGGGAAGTGACAACTGGGAGGAAGAACAACATGCCCGCATGGGAGGAAGACCTAACATCAGTAGGGTTAGGGTTTTTGTAATACATTATAAACAACTGAAGATCTCGATAGATATAAATATAGATACGTAGGTACAATAGAGGGTTCCAGTTTTTGTTGTAAAAGGTCAGTTCTTGATTAGTTTGTCTTTGTATTGTTGATACCGAATATGTACGAGTTGATGCGATATGTGATATTGTGATGAACTATTTTGTAAGATGTTGAGATAAGAACAGAGAAGAGGAGGAAGATCTGAGGATTAGATCACAGGCTGGGGAGCCTGGTGTGATCTAGTTCACCTCATACATATCTTACCCATCTGAGGAGAATTGTAAGCACACAACGCTGGAGATGAAGAACTACCATAATAAGAGAGCTAAGAGACAAATCTTTGTGGACGTATCCCAAGAGGGGGTGAACCACAGTAATATCTGTGTAATGTGATGAATGCATGTATGTCTTTACTTTTCTTTAGCAGTTAATTTGTACGCTTAATGAATGATTTAATATATTTTTATGGAATATGATTGTGTTTCTTGGGAAATAAACTATGGCAGATAAATGCCTGACCATGAATAACCGCAGATTGCAATCACAATTCGTAGTGCATGGCTCTGAATAATAAACCCATATCTCATACTCAATCCTAGGCTATAAACACATGAGTATTACAACCACCCATTTAAAGCTATCTCGGGTGAGACTGTGCAGTGCATTCTATGTACTGTGTTTCGTTCTAGCTTACCATGAGGGCTGATAGTTTTAGAGGATTTGTTGGAAACCCAAAAGACATAAACCTTGGGTTAATAAATCAGATGGTTAGAAAAGAAGAGTAAGTATTAGATAACCAACAATTGGTTCCATTGCTGCGTTAATAGGAACAAGAAAGGACTGAGTAGACAAGATAGATTGAACACGAAGAGAACAAAGAAAAGAAGAGAGCAATGAGTCACTAGAAGGGAATGTTGAGACCTTGGAACCCCACGAAAGCAAAAATCGAAGTTTGGTTGAGAACCAAAGAACTAGAGTTTGCACAAAAAGACAATAGAAACCCTAGGATCACACCTCACAAATATTTGGATAAATACGTATTTACTGATTTACACGAAGTTTTTTTCTATGATTTTCCACATCTACTACAGGAGTGGATACTAAGGTTGAAGGATAACAACGCGATGAATCAGATTCGATAGCTATATTGGACTCCAGTAAAGATTGAGCAGTTACAACAGGTGAACAACACATTCACCCGCGCAGTAGAATTTTTGTGTAACGTCCTTGGTACTCCATGCCGGGCCACGCTACGCCAGAGAACTCTTTCGTTCTCTCTACGAAACATACTGTAACATACCCAGTATCCAACTGATCCATGCCACATAATTTTTTCAAACTGCATGCAATTAAAAATATATACACACAGATCCCTTGTGGAAGCATATATATAAAATGTAAACAACCAAATACATATGTAAATACACAGATTCACACTGAAATAATAGTAAACATATACATGAAACATATATAGGAAATACCCATAAAAATAGACACAGTTATAACCGCACATATGATAACCCATAAAAATAAGCACGTAAATAACAATGCAACATGTAAATTTATCACACAATTGGCACTTATCTTGGTAATAATGTCACCAACTACGTGCATACCTTCCATGAACTTCCCAGCCTTAGACCACACTGTTCATCACTCTCAACAATGAGTCACCCCTAAGTTGGGACTAAACTCCACCCGGGTAAAGGGATTCCTAACCAGGCTAAAGGCTTATGGACAACAGGAAAGACTCTATCTCAGGTGCCAACTCAAACTAACAACCTACAGTCCCTCATTCCCCACATGCCCGTCCCACCCAGGAAGTGTTCCCTTCTTTGCTCAACAGTCCTTCGACTGCCCCACTTCCTTTCCGTGCTTCATCAACAGGACAGACAAGAAGTCTTAGAGCACTGTAGTTGCAGTTCAACACCTTCAAGAAATCAATCCCCAACAATTCTCTCACCCAGAGAATTTCTCATAGGCCTGACAACTCGCCTCTTCAATATCCCATGAGCCTGAAAACCCACTTCTTCAATATCCCATGGGCCTGACAACCCGCTTCTTCAGTCCAGTTCCCCAACTAACCAACTACACAAACAAGTATGGCTATGGATATAGGTTCAGGTACAGTGATAAGATGTATGGAGGATAGCTTACTGCGTGAGTGAAAGATCATGGTATGGATGAATGGATGATTTCCTGATGGAAGGAATGATGGTCAGAATGAAGGAAAATATCGAAAAATGAACTAAGTCCCCACAATATGTATGCATGTCCCGAACTTGACACTTTTCATGTTGGGAGCTACTTTGGCCCACTTGTCCCCAACTTTGGAACTTAGGATAAAATAATTATCCATACTCTATACTTTAAGAAATATTAATATAATATTCCTTTTTGGCTTAAGCACCCTAGCTTATCTCTTTTGCTTAACTTTTAGCCCTCCCTTTTCCTAACTAGTGGAGTTTAGTCCCCGTACTCTTTTATCGTGGTCGGTCTGCGCACAATGATGTATTTTATATTAATGATGAGATGTATACAAATATAGGTGCACTAGCCTTTGAAATCTAGGCTCTCTAGCATAATTCAAAACATAAGCATCCTAGCTTATAATAACTAGCTCACCAGCTTATAAAACACAACATATACACAAAGACTCCCTAGCCTCAATATCGTGCGCACTCAAGTTGTTGTGTGCGGTATCCAAGAATGTGCACACTTCATCATTTTATTGCGCTGTACATGCACGCACTATGCCATGAAATGTGCATACTAAAATGATATCAAAACAACTCACCAACTTAAGTAAATTTTCATTTACATTACAATTGGAGTTCAACCTAGGGATATTACAATCCCCTCCCCTTATTTATGCACTGTCCTTAGTGCATTATATACCATGTACCATTCAAATTCTTAAAATATCTAATCTTTAGCTAATGGAATATTGTTATCCATTTGGTGCTCTACTTTCCAGCACCAATTCTCATATTCATACTGCAATTGGAAGTCAATTGCTCTATTCCATAGAGCTACTTCTAGAAATAAATAATCTCATTGTTCCTTATTACATGCTTCAATTAAAATTCATTGAAGAAACATATGGTTGTAGATCCATGATGTTCCACTAGCCTTATATCTCACTGTTGATAAACTCTCAACAACGTACCACTCCCGAGCATGGCTATGATTCCATCAGGGAAATGGCTTCCCAAGATAACCACGACCCAAAATCAATATCTTCATAGTCTAGGCCAAGGTACCAAACCTCAACAACACTCCAACCAATGGTGTCTCTTCCCCACATGCCTGTACAACCCAAGGTAGTATGAACCTTCACTGTCCAATAGTTCATCGGCTGCTCAACTTCCTTTCTAGGGCTCTAGCACAGACTAGATAGGAAGTCTCAGAGCACCATGGTTCCAGGAGTTCCAACTTTAATCATTATCATCTCACCTGCATCATACACATGCAACTATCATGAGAGAGCATTATAAAAAAATGCATTTTAGAAATCCAATTAATTTCATAAGGAATTCGACTTTTTCCCAAAATATGAAATTCTATTCCATATTTTTTTTTTTATCATTGTTGGAATAATAGAATATAGTTTTCCTTATGTCTTTTAGAAAGAACCATGCTAAATACCATCTTTCCTGCAATGACCATATATTGCATATAACCAACCGATTCTCAGTGTTTTTTGTACATCATAATTCAACATGTATAACACCTTATGTCATGCTCTTAGAATTGCCTACACCTAGCAATTCAATCACAATTACCAAACAATTTAACCAAATAGAATGACTCGTCATTCTATGCATATGCATGTTCATAATTAATAACAGTAAGTTAATTTCTTCAATTTTTTAAACAAGAAATTTTCTGTAGTCACTATTCCTGTGACCACCTCACTTGCAACTTTCCTGTTGCAATGTTTAACAGTTCCTGAAATGTTCTCAACTTCATGAGTTAGCAACATTTCAACCATTAGTATAATTATTTCCACGCAAAAACATATATACATGCACTCACAAAATGCATTCAACAAAATGCATTTAAGTATACAATTCCATCACGTGTGAGCGCAACTCTGCCACTTACCAAGTATGAGTGCAACTCTCAATTCCTACTTATTCAATGCACATTTTCATTGATTTTCAGAATGATCTTTATCTAAGTCATGTATCTCACCATCCATAAATTGGAAATCTGGCCAATGTCTTGAGACATCTCCACACACTTCCCATTGTCTTCTCAATTACTTGGATGCCTTCCTTTTCAACCCAAACACTACACCAAGAATACCATTTTGTAGTGTCTATTAGTGTTAGCAAAAAGGTTGTAGTCCAAGTTTTATTTAAAGGTATGAATCTCATTGGGTATTTGTGTGGAACATAACCTTTCTATAACCATACCTTGTCATATCCAACCATGTCCTGGTCTCATACATGACTAGATTTCTTAGCATCATTCCTATAACAAGTTTTTATCTTTTATTTTGTTTTGGTTATTGTCTCATAACCAAATTAACATGACATTCTACTATATCAGTGTGTGCATTCAAAAGCTAAAATATTTGATAACTATAACATGCCTCTAGCCTTTACCACACCTAGTGGTAACTTAATCCTGTCAATGCACTTAAACAATACCATACAACATAGTATAAAATTGGGAAATTCTTACATGTATTTCCCTTTGGCAATTATACAACATAATTTCTAAACATGAATACTTACCTGTATGGCTTCCATTAAACGAGTTTAATGCTACCTGATTAGCTGATGACAATAGAAGTTCTCATGCTTATTTATCAACCTTATAATTCAACATTCTAGCCTTATGTTGCTTCCTTCCATATGCAACAACATTATCAACAACACTTGCAAACATGCAAGCATTCTCACTTTATGGTTGTCCCAAAAGCCATAAAATACTTTCCGCTACATTAATTCCAACAACTTCTTTCTTCTTGTATCATGTTTCCTTGTTTATCCCATAAGTCTTCCATTCTCCTGGATTCCTGAACCTTCAAGTGCTCTTCACTTTAACCACTGTGCATGATTATTTCTGATCTGAGCACTTTCTAGCCAAAACACTCTTGGCTGCCTTTTATTTTCCATCCAAATACTAAACTGATAATAACCTTAAGATTTTATTTACTTTCTGGATCCATCTATCCCAACTCACACTTGGATGAATTATAATTCCCATCATGTTGTCTTATAGACTTTGGATATTCAACATCCATTTATTTTTCGGACTGAACTATTCAAGTTCTTCCTTGATTGACATAATTTAGTATTTGAGTTTTCTTTCATTCTTCTCCACTCCTTGTCAACTAGCCTCAAACTTGGCTTGCATAGCCAATCTCTTATCATACTGTAGGGATGCACATATGCTTCCTTCCCTGGCTACATAGAATTAATTAAAAGCACTTAATGATGCTTTTAATTTACTAACATAATTCAAGTGGTACTTCCACCCCTTGGAAATGTCACTCATGACTCTATGATACTCGAGATAGATTCTTCTTAGGCACCATATCTTTTACATTCAGAACCAGGCATAGAACCATTTTCCCTTTCATGGTTCTTTACKGACTCTCTACAAAGATTCATTCCACTTTTAAGTCTTTCTTGGCTTAACCKCTCCATGCTATTGTGGAAATATCTTCAATACCTTTGGAATGCATCAATAATCTCTACTAGTATTCTTGTTTTCCCTCTTGGAGTGTTTTTCATGCATTCCCATTTKCTTGATATCTACCCCATGAATTCTTCTTCCATTAGTCTAGGATGTTCATGGACTTGCAACTACATATTATGCTGATATTAATTTTCAACATTCCACTATTATTCAAATCCCTCTGATCCAAATCCTACATGGCCCAATTCTATTTCCAGTCATGTTTTCTGAGTAACCTTGGGTAGATAACACCAACTTCCTTCTTGAGGTACTTGATTTATCCCTTCCTTAACCGATCATATCAGTACTTGGATTTGCTTCCTGGCTATTACTTTCCCCTGTCTTGACCAATCTGATTTCAACCTGCCTTGGACAATCCCCTTTTATCATGCCATATTGATGCCCTTCATACCAAGCTTCCACTGCACACTCTGATAACCATAAGGGAAGCATTACTATAATTTCATAGCTAATCCCTGGATATGATGCACTCTTTATCCAAATATGCATTAAGCCTCTTTATTTATCTGGTTACTATCATTCTAATAGTCAATTCCTTTTATAATAGATCTTACTCCCATGCATTGCTTAATTTGTATATTGGTTTCTTTGGGAGCGTTCACTAATTCATTCATTACATGATCTATTCCTCTACCCAGATTCCATTGAATACCTAACTAACATGAGAGAACTTCCTGTAGTGGCTTCCAAAGACTTTATGGCTACGCCAAGATTCATACCTTAATCTTTTGTAGTCTTGAATTTTGATCATCTTATGAAATATTTTGCCATATCACTCTTTCCCTGAGTACCTCTACTTAAATTTAACTAAAATTCAACCCTCTCACCTATTAATAACAAAAAAAAATTTAACTCTGCAAAATGTGCAGCCAACAAAACTTTCTCAGGTTAAATGACTCAACAATTTTCATGAAAATATATGAACCATTTTGGTTCCATAATATATCAGAATTATTTCTTCTGATTCCATGGAAAATTGGATGCCTAGATCTATTTTATGGGTGAATAATTACATTTTTCTGTCCGAGACCTTTCCAATGCCTACTCCAATGCTCAATTATGAGTCTTGAGCATAAAGTTATGACTATTTGAAAATTGCCCAATAACTTTTTTGTTCATTCTTCAACTTGGGGCAACTCTGCGCTATAAATATGCAATTTCTCACCTACTCCATTGGATTTTTTGTAGGATCTCAATTGGGGTTTTTAATATACATGTTATGGACACTCTATCCAAGTTTCACCTTTTTTTGAGTTCCAGGTTGTTATTTACAGTCGGTTGAAGTTCTAGTCTAAAATACCATATTGTAACTGATATGCTATAGGTACCTTCTTTGCCATATTAAATGCTTTTAACATGCCCAAAAATTTAATTCAGCTCTGAGACTGTCTTATATGGTTCCATATATTTCTATTGATTTCTCCTGCGTCTCAATTTGATTCCAGAGCATAAAGTTATGGCTCTTTGAAGTTAGATGGGTTTGAAAATGTACCCTCCACTGTTTGTGTTGTAACTTTCTCATAATAGCTCCTTTTGACGAACAATTTACACCATTAGAAAAATCTCTCCGAGCTCTTTTATTTGAGCTGCAAATATAGAGTGTGCCTTGACACACTCTATTCTCATGGTTTTTGAGTAGCCAAAAACGCTCCGAAGGGCCTCAAAAATGAACTGTAAAAAGATGGCGTTCAAATGATATAAAACATTGCAGAAAATCACTGGATTTTTGCTGTTGTTCACCCTTCAAACAACTTCGCGCAGACAAATTTCAACATGTAAACCCATATTCACCACGTACAACAACAACACAATGTAAATCATGCTTCATGCACTTTAAAACCATTGTGTATCACTTCTCTGTCATGCCAATAACTTGCATGCATTACTTTTCCGTCGCGCGCCAATATCTACCGCACACAGTTTTGGTTCTTGCACTATTACCTATTACGTGTAGTTTTTGTATCACACACTGATATTCCGCACGCATTGTACTTTATGCAATGCACCATGCCAGAGTTTAGTACGTCTCCACCGTGCACCCAAACTCTACGCGCACCATTAACTAGACTGTCACGCGACAACATATACCCACATTGCGCGTGCACCAAAAAAACTCCTCTGTGCTCTGCCAACATTGTGCATACCATGCATGTCATTATTATGTGTGTGCACACTGCGCAATGATAAATTTATCGCGTGGTCATGTACACCAACATTTTTCCGCACAACGCCGAAATTTAGTGTGCACACCCACACATTAACATTTTTTTGTGCGACACCAAAATTTAGCGCACGCACCAACACACCAATATCGCGCCGTGCAATGCCAAATTTTACCTATCACAATCTTTTCATTGCGCATCATGCATTTTTAGTGTGCCCACCTGTGCACATTCATTTTTATGTGCATCAATTCCTCGTGAATTCCGTTGCAAAAATTGGGGATTTTGGCTTAACGTTTTCCCCAATTTACCATCGGCATTCTGCAACCATGAAATTTGTTCAATTTCACCCCGATTACACCAGTTCAACCTATGCAGCAAAAAATCGTTGTAAGTTGACATTTCTGGAACGAATTTATCCAAAATCAATTCGCGAATTGAGAATTTTAACCACTAAACTCACTCCATCTGTCATGGCTTCATTGTAACTTCAAATTCGACCCATTCTAGATCCGAATTTGCTAGAACATATATTAAAACAATAATATCTCATCACTTGGCTAAATTTCTCCATTTTCTCATGAATTTAACAACATAAATTAGGGATTTTCCCCAATTCCGCCCAGTTGCTGTTACATTTTTACCATGGACGCTCTATAAACTGAAATTTTGCCACTTCAAAATAAATCCTCTGTGACATTTCACTTCAACTCAACTTTCTCACCCATCCAGGCTTAGTGTTGAAAACTGAAGCTCCGATACCAATACCAACTTGTAACATTGTCGGTCACCAACAGGCCGGGCAATGCTACCAAACACAACCTTAACTTAGCCTTTTGAGCTCTTATACCATATTGTAACATCCCTAGTACTCCATGCCGGACTGCGCTATGCCAAAGAACTCTTTCGTTCTCTCTGTGGAACATACTGTAACATACCTAATATCCAATTGAGCTATGCCACACAAAATTTTCGAACTGCATGCATTTAAAAATATATACACACAGAACTCTTGCGGAAGCATATATATAAGACATAAACAACCAAATACATTTGTAAGTAAATGATTTCACATTGAAATAACAGTAAACATATACATGCAACATATACAGGAAATACCCATAAAAATAAACATAGTTATAACCGCACATATGATAACCCATAAAAATAAGCACGTAAATAAAAATGCAACATGTAAAGTTATCACACAATTGACACTTATCTTGGTAAGAATGTCACAAACTGCGTGCAGACCTTCCACGAACTTCCCAGCCTTAGACCAGATTGTTCATCACTCTCAACAGTGAGTCACCCCCGAGATGGGACTAACATCTACCTGGGTAAAGGGATTCCTAACTAGACTAAAGGCTTATGGACAACAAGAAAGACTCCATATCAGGTGCCAAATCAAACTAACAACCTACAGTTCCTCATTCCCCACATGCCCGTCCCACCCAAGAAGTGTGCCCCTTCTTTGCTCAACAGTCCTTCAACTACCCCACTTCTTTTCCAGGCTTCAACAACAGGCCGAACAAGAAGTATCAGAGCATTGTAGCTGTAGTTCAACACCTTCAGGAAATCAATCCCCAACAATTCTCTCACCCATATAATTTCTCACGGGTTTGACAACCCGCCTCTTCAATATCCCACGAGCCTGACAACCCGCTTCTTTAGTATCCCACGGGTCTGAAAACCCACTTCTTCAGTCAAGTTCCCTAGCTAACCAACTACACAAACAAGTATGGATATGGATATAGGTTCAGGTACAGTGACAAGATGTATGGAGGATAGCTTACTGCGTGAGTGAAATATCATGGTATGGCTGAATGGATGATTTCCTGATGGAAGGAATGATAGTTAGAATGAAGGAAAATATCGGGAAATGCAATAAGTCCCCACAATATGTATGCATGTCCCCAACTTGACACTTGTCATGTTGGGAGCTACTTTGGCCACTTGTCCCCAACTTTGGAAATTAGGATAAAATAATTATCCATACTTTATACTTTAAGAAATATTAATATAATATTCCTTTTTGGCTTAAGCTCCCTAGCTTAGCTCTTTTTCTTAACTTTTAGCCCTCCCTTTTCCTAACTAGTGGAGTTTAGTCCCCCGTACTCTTTTATCATGGTCGATCTGTGTACAACGATGTATTTTATATTAATGATGAGATGTATACAAATATAGGTGCACTAGCCTTTAGCATCTAGGGTCTCTGGACTAATTCAAAACATAAGAATCCTAGCTTATAATAACTGGCTCACCAGCCTATAAAACACAACATATACACAAAGGCTCCCTGGCCTCAACATAGTGCGCACTCAAGTTGTTGCGCGTTTTATCCAAGAATGCACACACTTCATTATTTTACTGCGCAATACATGCACACACTATGCCATGAAATGTGCATACAAAAATGATATCAAAACAACTCACCAACTTAAGTATATTTTCATTTACATTACAATTGGGGTTCGACCTAGGGATATTACATTTGGCTTGACAGTATTGTGGCATGCTTCATCACAGAGTTTGCAATTGA
Organism: Picea engelmannii; assembly: GCA_009831015.1. Lineage (NCBI taxonomy): Eukaryota > Viridiplantae > Streptophyta > Pinopsida > Pinales > Pinaceae > Picea > Picea engelmannii. Next base: position 22,690 of record ML780112.1, read on the forward strand.
CACAACAAAGTCATAGAACACAACAGAGCAAAAATTTCTACGTGGACCTCGAGGAAGGTACATTTAATCACTCTATACTTCTATTAAGATACTACTATATAATAAAGGTGTAATGACAATGGAATCGGATAGCTAAACTTCCCTGCATACGTGGGGGAAGGGGGGGGGGAGAACTGACATAAAGAGGATAAATGGAAGGAGGTAAGGACAAAGACAAGCAGGAAGAGGAACCCTTGGACCCAATCATGATGAACGATGACCAGATCAAGTGGATCTTGGCATCAATAGGAAATATGCGTAGCAGAGTACCCTACCAATATAAAATGAATACCAATAAGAGAGCCATATCCGTGAGGGAAGGCTTGGCGAGTGATGAGGAAGAGGTAGAGGATCTTCGGGCTGTGGAGAAGATTGAGGAAATCCTGCGTGCAACATATGAGAGGAAGAAGAGAGGTCCAAGAACGAGAGAAGAAGGTAGCCATCCTATCCATATTAATGTCAGTGTGGAACCCATAAACCCATGTGTGACTAATAAACCAAAGAGAACACCACCATTTAGACAACTAAATTTCGGAGGAAGTCCGACAGTAAGAATCACATCTACACAATGAGAAACAACTGGAGGAGCCAGTTCAGGCAACACTATTCAAGTATCTACACCACATGGAGGAGGTAGTAGTTCAATATTCAGAATGACAAGACACAATCCCACTATCCGATTACTAGAATTTAGGGGAGAAGCAACAAAAGACCCTAAGAAGCATTTTTTCATTTGTGCAAATATCTGGGAAGCAAAATAGATCATTGATGAAGATACCAAACTCACACAGTTAGAAATTATAATAATATACTGCGCACTAGACTGGTAAATGAGTCTATACACAAACAATGCCCCGGGAATGACAAGGAAAATCTCTGACATTAAGATGATACTGATTAATGAGTTCCATAAGCCGAGCTCAGAGGATTAGTACATGAATGAGATGATCTAAATTAGGCAGAAACAAAGAGAATCTGTATGGGAGATTGATCAGAGATTCAATCGATTGAAGGAAAATCTCAAATACCTTATCACCGATATGCAACATCAACACCTGTTTGTCAACTCACTATTACCACATTTAAAATATCCTTTATGACAACAAAAGTTTCAAACACAAGCAAAGGCTCTACATGAAGTCTTGCAACTAGAAGAGGACCAATACCAACAGATGGACCCAACTATCGAATAATTGAAGGAGGATTTGAAGAATCTAACATCTCAGCTGAACTAGAATAAGAACAAGAACAAATGAGAAGCTGTTTGGTGCACCACATGCAGGATAGAAGGACACCACAAGAATGAGTGTCCAACATTCGCGTAGTATATGGCAACTGATATGCCAAATCCATTACCACAGGGAGGACTATAGTGAAAAATATGCAAAAAACCAGGTCATGACCCTTATCACTGCACAATGATGCATAAATACCAGACCGTCCTAAAGAGTTCATATTGCACCTTTTGCAAATCAGTGGGCCACAATGATAAAGATTGTAGAACCATGGAGTTGATGTGGGAAAGAACATCAGATTCATATAGGGTACAAGACGAAATGATGTCTGGGAAAGAAACACCACAGTTCAATCAAGCCCCATCTCCTTACAACACTGTGTAGCCACAGTATAATACTGTGCAACAACCATACAATAACGCGCAATCGCAGTACAACCCGACACAACCCCAGTACAACACAACAAAGTACAATCAGGAACCACAGTTTAACACGACGAGAGGTGATCGAGTAGCCTATAGAGGAGGATGAAAAGCCAGAGGAGGTTTCAGATGAGGTAGAGGACCAGTCACATGTCACAATTGTCAATGACTGGGACATTGTGCACGAGAATGCTCACTCCCACCAAAAACTTGTAGGTATTGTCATGCATCGAACCACGATATAGAGGAATGCCCAACACTACTAATAAATATTCAAGAAAAGAGGAACTAGAACAATCAGAATGTTCAGTGGATTTCAGATGAAGCAAGGGATGACGAACAAAATCTCAATATAGTCACTTGTGGAGGAACGAAAATAGGAAATGACAGAGTTCGTCAGGAACCAACGCAGAACCAATGGATAAAGAAGAACACTGAACCAAAGAAGCAGTTTGTCACACAAAAGGAAAAGGAGATATTTAAAGAAGCCCGACAAGAATTTTAGAAGGATGACACAATGTTGACTTCAATTGCACAACCATTCAAGGAAGCCCCATAATATGAGATGTCGCCCTCACTTGATCATACCAATGTAATGCAACCCATGGTACAAGTAAGTATAATCAAAGGCTTTTTGAAATCATGCGTGAAATTATGAAGTGATCCTTTATCCGTGAAAATACTGCATAACATACTAGATAAATGTAGCAGTGAGACAGACGAAAAGCCAGAACCAAAAACCGTTAACCACCTACACACAAGAAGAAGAACAAGCAGGGAATTTAGACTGAATGCTAACATTGGGGATTTCAACATGGGAGAAATTATACTAGATCTAGGATCCAAAGTAAATGTATTACCAAAGAAGACATGGCAATGCATGGGAGAGACAACACTGGGATATTCAAATGTCCAATTGAAACTAGCAAACCAGCATAGGGTTCTACCAATAGGTAGAATGAAAGGAGTGATAGTAGATCTTGATGGAGTGTGCACTAAAGTAGACTTCGAAGTCATTGAAATAGTAGATGACACAACACCTTATCCGACATTTCTTGGTTTGGATTGGGCATTTGAAAAATAGGCCATAATCAATTAAAAAACCCAAAAAATGACATTTGAATCCAGATAATACAGTGTCATAGAACCATTATATCCATCCGAAGGGGAGAGGTTCGTAGAACCCACTTGTCTGGACTTAGAGGAAATCGGCCAGTTGTACAAAATAACTGCATGCGATGAGGATTACGTAAACCCAACTTCAGACAGGGTACTCAGTTGGTGGAGCATTACTTCATGTGCAACAGACTCAGACACCAGGTTATAAAAATGGTAGCAGAGACTACACAAAGTATCCATGATAAGATGTGCAAGAATAGACTGTGCAGTAAGGTGGGTAGGCATCGAAATCAGGGAACCACCTAGTTTCCACAGACTAAATGATTTGGAAACATTATTGACATAATATGAAGACGAAGTATTACAGAATAAGAGACTGTTAGCACTCAACTTATCATTAAAGGCCACACCCACAAGATGGTGCGGCACACATAAAGAGACATCACTGACTAGTATCAATATAAGCAATTACTGCACATAAGGTTCAACGCAGAACAAGGAAACAAAAAGCAACAAAAGTATGAAGGAAAATGGATACCAGCGGAACATTTGGAGAAATGAAAAACGCGGTGGAAGATGACACCACCAGAGGAATGGCCTCATCACTTCATACATACCTTAGAGGGCATACCAACGAATTGGTATACAGACCAAGAATTGCGCAAAGGAACTACAACATGGAGGACATTGCAACATAAATTCACAATCACTTTCTCATTCGAGCATGAGAACCCTAACATAGACGCAAACCTCAAACAGATAAGAGCAGTGATATTCATCAAGGAATCATAAAAAGAATTTATCACAGAAGAGCAACAACAGAATAAACAGACAGTCAAGGAACTGCTGTCATGTTACCATGTACAGTAGGAAGCACCAGATGAAGAGGACCTGCACAATATTCAGATTGACGAAGTAGAAGGCAAAAGAGATGTGGAAGGACCACCCATAGAATCAAAATTCATTTCCACGCCAATCAAGGTAATGAAAGTTGACATCGGGACAACTGAGCATCCCAAAATGGCCAACATTGGATATTACTGGGATGAGCAAACAATAGAAAGCATCACATAGTTGTTCTGTGAATATAGTGACCTTTTTCCCACAACATTCATAGAGATGAAGGGTATAGCCGGAGAACTAGGATACATGAAGATACCACTCAGACTTGACATGAGACCTACCATACAATGACCCTATAGACTAAACCCCATATATAAACAAAAAGTCAAAGACGAAATTTATAGGATGCTCGAAGTCGGCATCATCGAACTAGTTGAGGAGTCAGAATGGATAAGTCCGATAGTAGTACAGGACAAGAAACAATGATGAGGAATTAGAATACACATCGACTTGAGGAAGTTGAACGATGCATGCCTATGTGACCCATTCCCTACACCGTTCACAGACGAAGTGTTAGATAATGTGGGAGGACATGAAGCTTACTCATTCACTGATGAATTCTTGGGCTACCATCAGATTAAGATAGGACAAGAAGATAGAAATAAGATCACGTTCATGAAAGAATGGGGATATTATCAGTACACATTCATGCCATTTGGACTAAAGAATGCACCAACAATATTTTCCAGAGTGGTCATCACAGCATTTAAGGAATTCATCCATCAGTTTCTTGAAGTATACCTGGATGAATGGAAAGTATATAGCCTGTTGAAAAACCATGTGGAATTTTTATGACTGATGTTAGAATGATGCATACAGTGCCAGATATCATTGAACATCAATAAATGCATATTTGGGACACCATTTGGGACACTATTGGGCCATATAATATGTCAACAAGGATTATTAGTAGATCTGACAAATATTGCAGTCATTTTTAACTTACCAGCACCAAAAACAGTCTGTCAACTAAGAGCGATGTTAGGACACACCGGATACTACATGAAATTCATCAAAGGCTATGCACAAATTAAAACACCCATGGAAAAGCTGTTACGGAAGGATACAAAGTTTCAGTGGAATGACGAGTGTCAACACGGTCTAGATACCCTGAAGGAAAAGATGGTCACCATGCCGATATTAGTATTTCCAAATTGGGAAAAGACATTCCATGTGCATGTAGATGCATCAGTGATAACACTTGGAGCTATCTTAGCGCAACCAGAAGCAGGAGACTTGGATCACTTGATAGCGTTTGCAAGCAAGAAGTTATCAGACTCAACAAAATTATAACATGATAGAAAGGGAAGACCTAGCCATGGTCTATGCACTATAGAAGTTCAGACATTACCTGTTGGACAAACACTTTCAGATGTTCACAGAGCACTCAGCCCTAAAATATCTAGTCAACAAGCTAGTGTTGGGGGGGGATAATCTGTCGATGGTTAATATTGTTTCAAGAATTTGACTTTGAAGTAATAGTTAAACCGGGAAAATGGAATGCAGGACCTGACCACCTATCAAGGATCACAAATGGAGAAGAAACTACGAATTTATAAGACAACTTTCTAGATGCACAATTATTCTCAATATAGATTACTGATGATTACTTCATAGAGATCATCCAATACTTTAGCATAGGTACTAAGCCACACGAATATACCACCGCGCAGAAGAAGAACATAGTATTATGTGCGACCGACTATCAACCGATTGCAGGTCATTTATACAAGATGGGCACAAATAGCATTTTGCGAAGGTACATGTTAGAGCATGAACGACCAGGAATTTTAGTAGAATCCCACGAGGGAATGGCAAGAGGGAATTATGTAGGAAAAGGTACCGCACAGAAGGTACTATGCGCAGGACTATGGTGGCCAATAATTCATAGAGACTCGAAAGAGTACTGTCAGAGATGCGATGTCTGTCAAAGGGTAGGCAAACCCAATAGAAGAGACGTGATGCCACTACAACCACAAGTAACATTACAAGAATTTGAAAAATGGGCAATAGAATTTGTGGGACCAATTAACCCACCAACCAAAAGAACAGGGG
>ML780112.1:29432-44620 GCA_009831015.1 Picea engelmannii
ATTTGACAATCAACACTATGGCACAACCGAAGCCAACATAAGTAGGCTAGACTATCAGGACGACTAGGGTGCAAACTAGGTCACAAGGACCGTTGGAAGAAAATGACCAACAACAACTGGAGATTGTCGATAATGACAAAATCCCATCCCCAGAGATGATACCGACGAACTCTACACCAATTGTGGAGGAAATTCAACAAGCAAAAGCAGAGGCCATGAAAGTGGATACACCAGTAGTGATGCAGGAGCCTCAGAATGAGGAAGCTGAAACCCGAAAGGAAGTGAAACCAGAAAGCACCGAAGCAACCTTGAAAGTTAACAGAATAACACATAATATGAAATCAACAATGAAATCAGATGAGTTTCAAACAATCCTCTTTGGTCAACCAGTAGGGGATACCACTGAAGATGCCTCGCCTTGGCTGGAATGGATTACGGGGGAACAACTAGAAGCTGCTGAAACTTCGACCCAACCATCGCAATAGGAAGACATAGTACATATACCGAGATCACCCTGCAATGAGCCTGCAGCATAAATTGTTCTACCACGCATATGAGCTGGAGTACAGGTAGAACCAGAGCTACTGGGTCATTTCGTGAAGCTCAAATATTCAGAACATGACATATAAGATGAAGCCAAGTTCCCGAAACTTTTGCGGAGGGTCTTTATAGAGACCATAGACACAATTTGATTGGGCGAAGAGATTACCTAGACATACCAGTGGTCAACTGGGATGGAAAAAATAGGAATCTTAGGTCTAGTGAGCCTACCACATTTTGGCAGAGGCCAGTACGTGACAACCTACATCAAGCAACTGTTAGCAGCCACACATGGAGGGGACATATGGCTGGACAAACCCGTCCCCATAAATGTTGATCTTATTTCACAAATCACAGGGTTACCAACTCGGGGTATGGATCCCACGTTGATTCTAGATGACAAATACAAGGAGAAAGCGCTAGCAGAGGAAATGAAGAAAAAGTATGGCACCGCCGGAGGAACAAGAGGCATCATGATCAAACAAATCAACAACGAAGGTACAAAATTGGGGGAAAATATCTTAGCCTGCAAATTGCTAAGAAAATGCTGCAAAGATGAAGTACCAACATGAGTCATTGTAGTTGCAAATCAATGCGCTGAAGGCACCTCAATGAGCTGGGTGCCATATTTATTGAAATTATTTCAAGAGGACTGAAAGGATGCATAGGACCTAGGCACAAAGTTCCATTACTCATTGGTGATCACCCTAATAGCCTTCATGGGATGGGGAGAAGCAGGGTATATAATTTTTTGTACCAGATCACAACCAACGGGAGCGAGGTACCTATTGCTAAGATCCGGGCTGCATGCTAAGAATAAGAGGGAGAATGGAGTCATATTTGAAGAATACCTGCACGACATACGAGAAGCTATCGGTCGATCATGGAGAATAACACTATAGGCTGTCGTGTGATATGCAGACATCACCAACTTCAAGGCCACATGACAAACAATGTGGATACAACCAAGGAAGGATCTAGATAAACAATGGCTACTTCATCACAGAGGGTGATATCGACATGGTCATCAACGAATGGCCTGATGAATGGAGAATCCAAGCCATTACCTAAGAAGTCCCAAAAAAAATAACAAAAGGAGAGGCAGAGCAGGTGGAAACACAACCCACGGAAATCCAAGTGCTCAAGAAACCAAGAACGGGCCAAGGCAAGCCAACTCAGGCAGATGAAGGGTCAAATAAGACAATAACCCAGAAAGGAAAGAAACAGGCTACACAACCGGCCAATGAACAACATAAACAGGTTGTAGGAGCACAGGAGACCACCCCAAATCCCAATACAAAAGAATTAGGGGGAACTAAGAGACCGATAGCGCAGACAAGAGGTGTGCACAAGAAAGAAAAGGCACAATGAAAATCACCCATCTATAAAATCACAAAGGACGATGGGGAAATGATCCCCATAATGGTCCAAGATTGTCTAACAGAGGACTTTGACCATGCAACACATCATAGGGATAAACTGCAAAAAGAACTGGAAGAGATAGGTTAGTTCCTGAAGAAACCTGGGGAAGTACAGATAGCAATCAACAATAGAGGCATAGATCCATTGACACCATAGACCAACGAGAGAGTGGAGGTAGAAGAACAAGACCCAATCCACTCAATGCCACATGCAAACGCAATGATCTACATCACGCTTAAGATGTTGCGCATGGATGAAATCATGGGGCAAACACCCCTAAAGGATTTAAACCACATCCAATTAGTCTTGACGCAGATGCCATCAAGGGAAATACACAAGTTACAGGTGAGCATCGACCACGAGGTACAATATCGTGCACACAGAAACTTAGTTGAGCTACAACAAGTAACAAAGAAGAGAGAGGCACTGGACAAAGATTGGGAGTAGGCCAAGCTCAAAACTTAGGAAGAAAGAGAACGCAGGAATGAATTGGAATGAAGAGTGGGAGGAATTTTTGAGAAACTTCCAAACACCACGTAAAGAAACGAACTCCCCGTAGTAGAAAAGATCGCTCAAATTAAGCAGGCCATCGAGCAATATTAGAAGGAGTTCGAGACTCTCCGAGAGAATCTTACACCAACTACTCCACCAGTAGTGAAGGAAAAAAGGAAGCAAGAAGCAACAACACAGCTACAGGAGATAGAGCAGCAGGTTAACACAATAGTTGACTTGTTCGACAAAGAAGTGTAGCTTTGGACAAGGTTGGAGGAGGATCCATAGGTCCAACATTGGGACAAGGAAGAGGAAAGAATCAATGCAATGATCCAAGAGCTCAAGTAGAGGCAAAAGACCATACCAATCCCAGAACAAGTCAAAGGGATGCAAGAGATTAAGAAGATGAAAGCAAAACTTATCACTGCGCAAATGCAGAAACAGGAGTGCCAAGCTCAAATAGAGACATTGCAGGAACGGGTAGCAGAAGTACTCGTACAGGCAAAAGGAGCTAAAACACAGATATCACAGGCCTAGGCAGAATGTGCAGGCTTTCTGAGCAACGAAGTGGCAGTTCAGGTAGTGGACACCATCAAGGAAAATACTGCACAAGCATTGACAAAAGCAACAGAGCTCAAGGAAAAGTTCGAGACAATCACCAAGGAGATCGAGGAAGCTCAAAAGGATTAGGTGACTCGGGACGAGTCACATGTCAGTGTTGGGTGCCTGTTGGAATCAATACAAAGTGGGAATAAGGATGATCGTGGGGAAAGAAAGTGTGCAGAAACTAAAGTAACAACTGAAGGGAAACACAACACACGTGCATGAAAGAAAGCGTGCACGAGGGAAGCGACAGCTGGGAGGAAGAACATCATGCACGCATGGGAGGAAGACCTAACGTCGGTAGGGTTAGGGTTTTTGTAATACATTGTAAACTGATAAAGATCCTAATAGATATAAATATAGATACATAGGTATAATATAGGGTTCTAGTTTTTGTTGTAAAAGGTTGGTTCCTGATTAGTTTGTCTCTGTACTGTTCATACTGAATATGTACGAGTCGATGCGATATGTGATATTGTGATGAACTATTTTGTAAGATGTTGAGATACAAACATAGGAGAGGAGGAATATTTGAGTATTAGATCGTAGGTTGGGGAGCCTGATGCGATCTAGTTCACCTCATATAGATCTTAACCATCTGAAGAGAATTTTAAGTGTGCGACGCTGGATATGCAAAACTACCATAATAAGAGAGGCAAGAGATAAATCTTTATGGCTGTATCCCAGGAGGGGGTGAACCATGGTAATATCTGTGTAATGTGATGAATGCACATATGGCTTTTATTTTCTTCAACAGTTAATTTGTATGCTTAATGAATGAGTTAATATATTGTTATGGAATATGATTGTGTTGCTTGGGAAATAAACTGTGGTAGATAAATGCGTGACCATGAATAACCATAGATTGCAATCATAATTCGTAGTGCATTTCTCTGAATAATAAACCCATATCTCATACTCAATCCTAGGCTATAAACACCCGATTCTTACAACCACCCATTTAAAGCTATCTCGGGTGAGACCGCGCAATGGATTCTATGTACTGTGTTTCCTTTTAGCTTACCAGGAGGGCTGATAGTTTTAGAGGCTTTGTTGGAAACCTAAAAGACATGAACCCTCGGTCAATAACTCAGATGGTCAGGAAAGAAGAGTAAGTAATAGATAACCAACACCAAGTAAGTGCATCCACCATGCACCAAACATGATGAACTACTATCAATATGTGATCTCAAATATGTATTCCATATAAAACATAATCCATGTGCCAATCATATTGCTAGCAGGTGCCTCTAACAATGTACCAAAATTGTACCAATCATGCATCAACTGTAGATCAAGCTATGACTCATCAATGATGTACAATATGACCACCTCATCAACTCATCAACTACATGTCCTAATATGTAGCTCAACCACATGCCAAATGCATGCACCAAGGCATCCAAAAAATATGCCTCCAATAATACATCATAATATATATCAGCCATGTATCATAACAGATCTTCCTCAACCTCCATTCACTACAACAAATACTAAGATCCAAAAATAAATATGCTAGAAGTGTGCCTCAATAGATCAATGACATCTCTAACTATCATCATCATGATATATCTCATAACCAAAGTTCCATAACTTCACTGTCACAACCAACATTGTTCCTCAACAAAACAATTTCTAAATCCACACTCTAGGGTTAGTACCATGCATCCAAGATAGTCTTTCAAAACTCAACCATATGTCATTACCATACATACATCAATTATGTATGCCAACATGTAATCATGAAAACCTACAAAAAACCATGTAAGACCCTGCAAGAAATCATGTTAGACCCTGCAACACAGAGTTATACCATCATATCATGCTGCAACTCATATGCATATCTTTTTTCGCAAGGTTTTTACCACAGATATATGACCTACTGTACAAACAAATCACGTATGTACACGACCTATTTATAGGTCAGCTCGCGTATGTACGCGACTGTTACCAATATAACCAACGTACTCTTCAGAAGAAGTCAAGCTTGAGCTTGCCTTAGGGATGCCATTTTGTTCTGAATTTTCAGTCTTCTTCATCCACTTCTGAAGGTGTCCCAACTTCTTAGAAATTGATCTCTGAGCTTCCATATTTCCAACGTTGTCTTCTCTTCTAGCCCCATGTGTTCTTCTTGTCATTCTATGTGAAGTCCTCATCATGGACTGTCTTCTTGTGTTCCAAAAATCCTCGGATTTGTGGCCAAATCCAATACAGTTGTAGCATCTCATAGTGACAATGAGCAAAAATGTGTCCTACTTGATTATATCTCCAACACCTTAGGGTATTATGAAACCTTTCATTATCTCCCCTTGAATAATATCTGCATTCCAAAGCTTTATGACCATATTCATTACATGAGTAACAATGACCATGAAAAATATTTTCATACCTTTGCTTTGGTGTCCATCTTGAAGGTATCTCTCTTATTTGAGGTGTAAATATGGATTCTTGATGTATTCCTTGCTTTCTTTTGAAAGTTTCCTTCCTTTGTGTAGATGGTTGACTTGCAACATTATTTCCATCCTTTGAGTATGAAGGACTTACCTCAAGCTTCTTAGAGGTGTTTTCTTCAACATGTGTAGCTTCTTTGTTGTATCCAAGACCTGATTTATCATTTGGTGATATTTGAATATCCAAGATCTCATTCAAGATTGTTGAGCTATTCAATAATTTTTTTGACTTCTCTACTTTCTTTATAAGATCAACAACTTCAACTTCCAACTTATGACATGACTCTTCCTTTTCATTTACTTGATTCTTTAGTAATTCCTCTACCCTTTTGGCTTCTTCAATTTGGGTATTGAGATGGAATTTAACTTCAATACTTTTGCTAATCTCATAATCCGCCTTCTTATTTTCTTCTACATCATCCTTTAGTCTTTTGATCTCTTCTTTTTATTCTAATTGAGACCTTTTTATTTCTTCTTGTTCCTTGAATATTTTCTTTAGTTTCAAAATATGCTTTTGATTCTTTTCAAGAAACCTTTTAGTGTTCTCCAAAAGATAACTATAGTCTATATAACTATGGTCATAGTTGTATTCATATAGACCCCAATCAACTTTCTTTTTAAGATTTGAAAGTTCTTCTTCTTCTTCTTCCATGGGATAATCATCATTTTATTCTTCATAAACTATTTCTAGATCTTCTTCTTCACATGTAGAGAAACATTCAACATCATCAAATTTAGAATTATTGCAATCAAAGGATTGTGGAGATTCTTTACCTTAATTGTTCTTGATGGAGTTGTCCTTAGTGTCTTCCTTTTTCCCTTGATATGTCTTCTCTAGTTTTAGCCATAGATCCTTGGAAGAAGTGCATTGTCCCATGATTTCTTTGATATAACTTGAGAGTCCATTTAAGATGGTTTTGAGAGCTAATGCATCATTATTATTTTCTTCCTTTTGAGATGCAAACTTTGACTTATTCTTCAAGGGAACTGATCCACCAATAGCTTCTTTCCAAACACCTGCTCCTTTTTCCTTCAAAAACACTTTCATTTATATTCTCCATGTTGAATAATTTTCTTCATCAAGGATTGGAACTTCATCATCATTTGTGTGTCCATGGATATCCTCCAAGCTTGTTAAGGATTATAGTGAAGGCCCGCTCTGATTACAATTGTTGGAAACAACGACCATACTGAGAGGGGGGGGGGTGAATCAGTGTAGGGATCTTTTTTCTACTTCCCTTCACAAAAAATCAGATAGCAATCACCATTTACTCATCACTTATTACTGTCATTTATAACTAGTTGTATGTGAACATATATCAACAACAGATAACAATAACATATATCATCAACAAGTCATCACCACAAGGAACACAAAGAACACAAGATGTATCTACAATTTATTTTTATTATGGACTACAATCCTTGGGTTTATTAGCAACAACTAAATAGAGTTACAACTCCATAAGAGCACCAACTTTGTAATGAAAGACTTAGCTTACACAACTCATCACCAACTGTCAGGAGGATTCAATCCTCAACAAATAACAATATGTCAATAGGTACGTGACCTGTCAGTAGTGCAACATGTGTATGTACGTGCCCTACCAATAGTAAAACTCATGTATGTATGCAACCTATATGTACTGCAACCTGCGTATTCCCTCTGAACAATTAGAGTTTTATCTCCTTGAAAAACTCATATCCTATGTAGCCTTCAGTCACATCTACTTTTTTCTTTCATTGTCCAATCTGTACCATAACCAATCACAACACATCTATGTTCTGCAACAACTTACTCATGCTCCTCAACCATACAATATGAATTATACTTAATCATGCATAAGCAACCAATATACTATGAGAAAAATATCAGTACATAATCATAAGAGTGATACTCACTCTATCAATCAACCAACATAAAACATATCATGACAGATATACCAAGAATTCCTTAAACATTCACCATACCATAAGAAAAAGTATTCATCAAGACAATCATGTAACCATACCAAAAATTCTGTGGCAGATCTGAGCAAATAGAGTGCATATATGGAACTTTCTTCAGACTTCAAGAACCTAGCACCAACTCACACTCAAGTCTCCATGATTTTATCCAATTGTATGTGCTCTGATCTCCTTCAAACTGCATGTGTATGCACTCTGGCTCACTATAGCCCATGTATGTATGCTCTCTAGCCCACTGCTGCTTGCATACTCCTTTAGAAACTAGGGTTTATGAACTTCCAAAACTTTCACCGTCAAGATCTTAGACTTATAGAAACTTTGATGCATCCATGAGGTCCAACAATCACTCTCTTCCACATAATATATCTTCAATGTATGCTCAAGAGATATCTATTTACAAGAGACCCTTGCCTCTTATTTATACTTTCCAAGTAGCTTCCTTAGAAGCATCTTCTTGGCCACTTTTTCCACATAACCACTTTGTCCACACAATCACCCATGTCCAAGTTTTTCCAGTTGGCCACTTTTCCATATAACCAATAGCCACTTGACCACTTAACCCACTTTCCTCATTTTAGGGCTAACCCTCTTATAACTACTTTCCATAATTAGAAAGTTCTCCATTTACTTTATTATTTAAATAATCCTCTTTGACTTTATCTCTAAACTCTATTATTTAAATAATTTATTCTTGGTAATCACTTTGACTTCTTTGACCTTTTGAGGCTTCTAACCAACACACGAGGGTCCTCCAACTTCGTAAGGCCATAACTCTCAAACCGTGAGGAGTTATGTGATGTTACACATACCACCAGAAATGGCATGAAAATCACTATCCATATAGGATAGTTTCACTGACAAATTCACTGATCTTCATCTCATTATTCCACAATTAAGCATGGGTTATCTAACCATACTTCTAGGATAACTCAACTGCAAAGCGTCTTCCAGTGAGGGATTTCACCATAAGGGGAACACTTTGAAGTTCATCCATTAGTACTTCCTATCAACCATGACAAGACAATAATGAGTCATCTTTACATCAATTCAACTAGAATAACCCATGACAATACATCACTATGACATTGTCCCTTTGTCATTGATTCTATTCATGATCACATGATCCAATGATCAATACATTAATGCATCCATCCATCTATGAATCATATATCAATGACAAGACATTGTTCCTTTAACATCAATCCTTTGACATCAATGAAAACTTGATCCAACAACTCATGCAACTTCATGAAGACATGTGTCTGATTTGGGACATGCAGTTTTATGTGGGGAAATTAGTTCATTGGGGGTTTCGCTCAAAATTCTTTCCATGCTTCCCACACACTCAGGGATTCATGCACTCAGCCATTCACGCAGGAGGTCACTCTGTCCATTGTTGAACCTCCTCCATCGTCGACCTTTGTAACTTTCATGCACTTTTACTTACTTGAACCCATGTACCCTGCCTTAATGGTTGGAGGTTGCCGCCATCATCTATTACACACCAAGTGTTGTTGCTACCATCACACTTACCATTTGAATTAGGAACTGGAAAAAAGAAGTAGGTTGCCAGTCCTGTGGGTTTGAAGAGGTGGGTTGTCAGGCCAGTGGATTGAAGAAGCAAGTTGTTAGGCTTGTGAGCAACTCTCTCAAGGTGAGAGAGATTGTTGGGGAAGTAAATTCTCCTAGAGGGAGCCCAAAAAAAACTACAAAGCTTTGAGAATTCCTGTCCATGCTGTTGCTGAAGGCTTGGAAGGGAAGTGAAACAACCGATGGACTATTGAATAGTGAAGGTGTATACTTCTCGGGGTGGGACAGGCATGTGGGGAATACAACATATCTATATTATTTATTCCACCATGGTGAGTTGGAAGTTCTAGCCAATGCCTCGACACATAATATAGACTCTTCCCTATTATGTGTTTGACTCTTTTAATACTTTTCTCTTCAACCCAAACACAACACCATGAATGTAATCCCTTAATGCTCTTCAATGTTGACAAATATGTTGCATTTCAAAAATCGATTATATGTAGGAACACCATTGGATACTTCTGTAGCATTATAGTATTTCCATATCCAAACATATTATGGAATCACACATGGCTAGCTCTACTAGAATTTTTTTTTTTTAATAACAAGAGTATACCTCTCGAATTTCCTTGGTTGTGAACTCATAAATATAACATGACATTAAATATCATATGATTGTATTCAAGCATTAAATAACCTATGTATTTTCAAGGTATTCTACCTTTACCACATCTAATGGAGTGTCATTCTCACAATATACATAATTCAAATATTTAATTTTGAATGAGGTAACTCTTACCTCAATCCCCTTAAGATTTTATACATCATAAACCAACAATTTCATACATGCACGACTGCCATAAATTTACTGGATGTTACCCGATCCACTAGTATTTCATAGAGGCTCATAGGCTCCACTCACCAACCTCTCATTCAAAATTTTACCATACCCATTTTTTCTTCATATCGATAGGTTTCATATGCAATGCCATCATCAAAACCCTCAACCATGTTATAAACCTTTTTTCTTGGATACATAATCTATCATTAGTCACTTTTAAGTATCATAACACCATTACTTCATATATATAACAACAAAACAATCTTATTATATAAGTATATTATATGTATTCCCAAGAATTTTCCATATGCACTAATGCATATCTATATGCATCAAATGTTCACTCTTATCATGCCTAGTAGTGCATATGCATTATAACTTTCCTATATGCATTCTGCATCACTCTTGGTGTGATTTCCAATGCACATTTGTTCTAGATTCTTATGTTGTATGTGGTTGTCCTGAAGTCCATCTATATTATCATAGCATTGCGTGCTCTCACTTTGTTCATTTGTGCACTATTTCTCCCTTATTTGAACACTTTCCATCGAAGTCCAACTTGGTCATGTTGTAATCCCAACCAAATTATCATGTCCTAACTTTATCTTGCCTGATCCTTCCAACACATTGTAAGGATATGATTTATGCCATTTCTTCTTCATATAGGATACTCTTGGAGGATTCAATTCTATTTTTCACCCAGTTGTAACTTCAAATGGTCCATCCAACATTTCATGGTATTAAAATTAATTCTCTTTCTTTTTTTGATGGTTTCCTTTTAGATTCCATATCCTTTTCCTTCTTATTATTTACATTATGAAATCACCACACTTTTGATGCTACACCCTTGGCACCCTTTAGAGTGAATGAAACCTAATTATTTAATCCCCCAAATTCTTTACACTTGTACACTGCTTCCACCCCAAACTTTGATAATAGAAATGGTTTTCTTGGCTTGAATACTTTAGTCATAGTTTCCAATTCATAGCTAACAACTCTTCTAGTTTTTCATAGAATAGTCCCAAGAAATTGTTCTTACATCCTTGTGACTCATCCATTACCTTAATAGGTCCCTATTCCTTTCACAACATGCTTGGAAACCATCATTACATTTCTACCTTCAAGGTTAAGGACACTTACCTTACCTTCTTGGGCCTATTAATTCCCTTCTTCACTTGTTGGATAGATGTTTTGTTTGAGAATACTTGTTGATTTGTATTTGCAATCCATTCAAACTTTATAGAAGCTGAGTATTATTTTTTTTTCTCTTCCTGGGTCCTTATCAACTTTTCATTACATGTTCTGTAGCTTTGCACTTCCTTCTGCAAGTTCTTCATTGTCTCAACCAGCTCTATAAGATCCACCCTACTTTTATGTCCATTGGATCTTGGAATTATATCTTGTAATAAACCCACACTATCTTCCTTTATGAAATCTGATCTTCTTGTTAATATTACCTTGACATAATACTCTCTTCTTGAGTGTTCTCTTGCTCATCAACAATATTCTATTATTAAAAATCACCCCCTTTTCATTGTTACGTTGTTACACTCCAAAATGTGCCTCCTTATCATTACATATGCACCATCATGAAATATATGCAACATTCCTTGATTAGTATTCCATCTAATAAACACCTTGGTCCTCTAGAAATATTTTTCCAAAAATAACACTCTTATGGAAATCCTCCACATTGATAGTTACAATGTTCACGGAGTCTAATTGTCTTGTTACTGCAACTTTCTTAACAAAACAAATGCATTTTTCAAAAAATGAGAGATTCTATAATTTTATCCTTTGAATTACCTTTCCAACGACTATACTCATGCCTTGATTTGATTTTTGAGCTGAAAGTTATGGGTTCCTGAATTTTCCATTTTTAATCAATTGTGCCATGTTCCCATTGGTGCAATCTATCTCAGAGGCCATATTATGCCGTTGAAAGAGGAAAATATGGTGAGAACCAATAATTTTTTTTTTGTATTGGGCACTGATAGTGTTCCCATTTTCAAGTACAAAAAAACTTTCTAATTGGGGATTTGATGCTCCATTCAAATTTTGTGTCAATATGAAATTGTCAACTATGTCATTTTTGCATTTTCTCCAAAGTTAGGATTTTTAGTGAAAATTGGTATCCCTCAAATGGAGCAAAACTGGAAAAAATTTAGTAACACGAATTTTTCTAACTTGTTGAGGGGGTAAAATGTTGAGTAAATATTTTTTCATATTTTTGATTTGGAGTCCCTTTACCTCCTCTAAAGATATCAAAAATCTCCCCCAAAATGACCTAGAATAATGGATTTTGCCCCGTTTTGACACTTCCACTCCCAAACCTTCAGAATTTGGAAAAAATCCCAACTATATATATATATTTGTGTCTTCTTTTTTGATTCATTATAATAATTTAATCAATAACATGGACTTTTTCAAAAATTGCCATCACGTTCTTTAAAACCCACTAATTTGTTTTTTTTGGAAATTTGGAGCAGAATTGACCAATGATCCTCATTGAAACTTTAATAGGCCTTATTATTGTAGACACACCATTTAAATTTCATCTAATCATGAGTTTTTCTTCTCTTGTTATTGCTAAAATGAGATTTTGGCTCCAAATTTTTTATTTTTATTTTTTATCTTCTTCATTTTCTCCTTTTTCTTTTCCTCTCTTTTGTGAGGTGTCAGATGGGAAGTTTTTCTTCATGCGATGTATCTCGTGAAAAAAATATATTTCCTTGTGATATTCATTTTTATTGAATCTTCCCAATAATATTTATTTCACCGAACAAATTTCCACTTGTGTTATATTACATCACAAGATTTTCTTTGTTGCGATAATTTTTCACTTAGAAAAAATCCCTCTTTCTTCCTTCTTTTATCACACTACAATATTTTCTTTTATGTGACGTATCACACTATAAAATTATATTGGTACGATACATTTCACTTTTTTTCTTTTCATCCTTGCAATACAAATCCCTTTTATTCTCTCAAAATTTTCCAAGTCTTGAAGAATTTTTCTTATTCCCATGAAAAATTCCCTTACTTGTCACATCAAAAGATTTACTTTCTCTATGATGTGTTGCACCTATTATTTTTTCGGGTGACATATCACATCTCTCAAAAATATTTTCTTGTGACAAGAATGTGCATCCTTTTATTTCATCCCAAGATTTTATTTTCGTGTGGTATATCACATCACCACATTTTGTTTTCTCACAGTGTATCACACCAAAATAATATCTTGTTGTGATACAACACATTGGAAAAAAATATTTTCATGTGATATGAGAACTCTATAAGTTTTCTCAAAATTCAACTAAGTCTTCATTCTTCTTTTTATTCTTTCTTTATCGCATCTAAAAATTTTATTTTTTTGTGGTGTATCACACGAGAAAAATATCTTGGTGCGGTACATTGCACTGCCAGAAAATATTTTTTTGCGATACACAAAATCTTTGCAAATTTTCTAAAAAATTTACTAATCCTTCCAATCATCTTTTCTTCTTCCTTCTCCCTTTGTCACATATCAAAATTATTCTTCTGTGTGGTATGTCATACTACCATATGTTTTTTTTGTGCGATGTGTCGCACCAATATAATATCTTGGTGTGATACATTGTACCTCAAGAAAATATTTTCTTGCGATGTGAGGAATCTACCCCAAAATTTTCTCAAAATTTTCTAAATCTTGAGGTCTTCTACTAAGGGTGATAAACACTATATCACATGGATTTTTTTTCCATGTGATACACATTGTATAGCAACAACAATGTTTTCATGGGACACACTATATCGTAGAAATTTCTCAATTTTTTCCTTAGTCGTTTTTCCAAATTTTGAGTTTGCGATTGTCATGGAACCCACCGACTCAAATATCTAATCTAATTTTGTCCACTTAAAAACTAAATAAACTTCTTCCTATCAATTTGGACTCCCCCCATGCTTGATAAACCAATGCAAAATTTGGGGGCTTTGACCCCGATCAACATAGATAAAAAAATTATGCTATTTCATAGTAGATCCATGTAGGCTTGGTGTTGCAACAAAAACTCTCATACCAACTGTAATGTACCTACTACAATACAAAAATGAAAGACTTTGATACCATTATAAAATGAATGCATGAAACATAATAAATATTCTTATACAACTATCATTAATTAATTTCCTGAATGAATTCTATTTATCCATGAAAAATAAAATTCAAATACTCAGATCATAGAGTAAAATACAACAATAATATACAACATTTAAGAGTAAAGGGAAATGGTGACCAGAACAATTATCTGTTGATGAAATGTCACCAACTAGATACTTACAAGGGATTCCTCCCAACCATAGGATCTTCTATTCCATTTCTCTCAACAACAAGCCACCCCTGAGTAGGGGATATGAGTCCACAAAGGAGGAATGCTTCATAAGGTTGGATACTATCCATTCAACAACTTAATACTCAATTATCTAAGTCCCACAACAATTCCAATCCACTATATCTCTTTCCCCTCAACTTGCACAACCCAAGGAATGAGATCCTCTTCTTTGCCACGTAGTCCCTTAGGCTATCCCACTTCCCTCTAGGGATATATCACATATTGTTCAGGGAATCTCTCAATTAGGGCTCTAGCAATATTAGTTGTAACATGAGTGCTCACAACAATGTTCTCAAAGATCTTGAGCATTTTAATTAACATGAAACTCATGTACTAGCTTAACAACCCAATTTTCGATGTGATTATTGGCTTCAACAAGATGTATTCAATACCCAATATGGTTTCCCTTCATTTCCAGCAATAATCTCTCATTTTCCTCTCCTCTTACTCTCCCAAAATTTTGTGCTTTTTTCTTACTTAAATTTCTTTTTCTCCCATTTTTTTCCCGAGAAAAAAAATATATTTTTCATTCAAGGAGAATAAAAATACAATCCACATGGTGCATGATGCATAACTATCATTTTTTTTTCTATTGTTTATACATATCATGAACTACCTATATTTATACCCACTATTTGTCGGAAATATAATCCTAAAATTGTCATGTCCAAGGGACTTACATTACATTATATAAAAACACCTATCGAGTAACTATATCAAAGCATGTACAAAAATTACATTTAGACCCACCCATAGAAAACGAATTTAAAAAAAAAAAGAAAATAGTGTTCTTGAAGGAGACTAAAATCTCCGCCTGATATTCATCTTCAATGATCTGATTTCCATCAATTGTAAACCATCTTTGGAAAGGGTATCATCCTAAAAATTGAGCTCCCTATAGACCTGTTTGAAAGTGTTGGTTATGGAACCTAATTATCTTCCTGATTTAGAGGTCTTGTTTTAGCTGCA
>ML780112.1:60070-105379 GCA_009831015.1 Picea engelmannii
TAAACAAAGGCACAGCATCAACAACACGAAGGTATCAAACACATCCATGATGATTGAATCAAGCTCTTCCTATTCATTCAATGACTGTACATGGAATTCTTCACAAGCTCTCTCTCGGCTCTGCTCTCTCTCTTGCTCCTCTCTATCAAAAATGAAGGAGGATCTGAATAATAATATTACAATGATACAAGGGAGGGTGTCTATACTCCGTTTTCCCTCTCTGAAGCTAAAACTGTCTAATCTATAATTAATTCCTATCTAACAACATTAATTCTAATAAATGCTTTCATATCTACWAATACGATACAACTGCGCTCGGCTTTGAATGCCCGTCCAAACGACGGCGCAACAATCTCCAAAGCATTTCAAAATTGTGCATGCTGGCGCTGTCCAGCTGTAGGTTCTTTCTCCGTGCGCGCTGTCTCGCTTGATGGCGTGTGAATGCTCCTGCATCACTTTACCTTCTCATTACCTTCATAATTTCTAATGCGTTTGTCCCACATTTCTTTGGCAGTTCCTAGGTGCATAAATTTTACGAATTCTGCTTTTGCAAGCCCACTCAAGATAGCATTCATAGCCTTAGCGTTGAAGATAAATTCTAGCTTGTCATCATTATCAGCTAGTACAACTGGCTTTACATAACCAATATCTACCACATCCTAGACATCTGCACTTAAAGCCATTATGTAAGTTCTCATTCTAACTTTCTAGTAGGTAAAGTTTGTTCCATTGAATAGAGGGGCCTTATTGGTTGAATTTCCTTCATGGCTTGACATGTTTAATCTCTAGGATATACCTTTAGATAAAAGGGGCCGGCTCTGATACCAATTGTTGGACAACTGAGAGTGGGGGGTGAATCAGTTGTTACCGTTCTTAAACAATTATGCTTATTTTAAATTCTTTGAAGAGCACTTAATGAAAATCATAATAATGCAGGAAAGTAAGAAATATAACATTCAAAATCATTGTCACATATGAAATCTACAGAGACAGATATTTCCCGAGGAAACCCATAAAGGGTAAAAACCTCTTCTTCTTTATATGATAAGTAATCTTTACATTCTGTACATTATCATACATATGAGCTCCAACTCATTATGAGGCTACAACCTCTGTATTGCAAGCTACAACTTGCTGAGAGCACCAACTCTCTATTTTCTCTAGCACCTACTAGAAGGAAGCACCAACTCCCTGGTTTCTCTAGCACCCACTAGAAGGAAGCACCAACTCCCTAAATGTTCCAGCTCCAACTGAATGGAAGCACCAACTCCCTAAATGTTCCAGCTCCAACTAGATGGAAGCACCAACTTCCAGTCACATAGGCACCAACCTGTACAACAGAGAACAATAGTTCTCCCTTG
Source organism: Picea engelmannii (assembly GCA_009831015.1). NCBI lineage: Eukaryota > Viridiplantae > Streptophyta > Pinopsida > Pinales > Pinaceae > Picea > Picea engelmannii. The sequence continues at coordinate 61,432 of ML780112.1, forward strand.
CGCCACCCTTCCTCCATTGTTTATCTGGCTGCAACCAGATGGGAGCTACAACTCCCTATTTTCAAGCACCCACTTGAACCTCTGAGGACAACATTCCTCCCTAGCGCCTCCCAACCTCCCTGAAATATAAAGTTTGCTATATTTATAAATTTATCACAATGATACAATATTTATCATTGGCTTACCAGGCTTATCACTATTCTTCTATGCTTCTCTGTTCTCCTGTATCAGTGTCCCTCTATCCGCATCTTGCGATTTTTGATCTTTTGTTTGTCTCTACAAGAGCACCTCAACCTTCCTTTAGTGTCTCACTGTCTTGCTACACACATGCCTTGTGCTTTCTATGCTTCTGCCTTTTCTACTCTGTGCACCATATGCATTGGATGCACCATTCCTCTTCTCTATATTTCAACTACTGCACACTCCTCCTTCTACACTCCTGAATCCCCCTCAACAACAACAACCCCTCTTCTTTTTTCTGCATCCTTATAGTCTCTATGCACCTTGTGCATGCTATCTCGCCATGCTTTTGCATGCTCTCTCCATGTCGAGTGCTCTGCCTGATCATCATTGAAACTCTTCAGCTTCTCTGGAAGTTAAACCCATGCGTCCATCATCACTGGGTGTTATGATAAGATTCCTTCGCCTGTCTAGCAGTTTAGACTCTTCGTCTTCTCCATCAAAGTTGAGATGATCCTCCCTGTTGCAGTTACAGGCTTCAACACTCTTCCATTTGTAAATCACCTCTAAGAATAGTCTTCATTCTACTGGAAGATGCCTTGAGTCTCTTCATATTCTTTGGAGATCACAATGAGGCCTGTTTCATTCCTCTGGCAGAAGCCATCAGTCGTTTCTAGAAGTTACACTCTAAAGTGAAACAGTAGCCCTCCAATCATACTTAAATTCACCTGCACCGTTGGATTGGTTCCGTAGGATCTTGCACTTATTTCATATTTCAAAATTCTTGTGGTGAAGAGTCTCGATTATCCATGTACCAAACTCTGAAATGGAGCTTGTCTCTTCGAGCTATTCTCTACAGCTCTTTGACGATGTGACCACCAGTGGTGACCAAGGCCTACACCAAAAATGTGTTTTCACATTTCACATTTCGACATTTCACATTTCGTAATTTCAGGACTCCTTTGTTGAAGAGTCTCAACTCTTGACTCTTCCAACTCCTGGTATCCGAACTTACGAAATGGAGTTAGATCAATGGTCCACACTCTTGATGATTCGACGGTCCAGATCTCTTTGTGATTTCACATATCGCGATTTCGACATTCTTGATGTGAGAGTTCTTGGAAACTCCAAGTCCCGGTATCTAAAACTACGAAATGGAGTCGGATCAATGACATTTCGGTGTTTCACCATTTCGGGACTCCTGTGGTGAAGAGTCTCGACGCTTAACTCCTCCAACTCTTGGTATTCAAAGTTCCGAAATGGATTCGGATTAAAGATCTGGTATTTTGTTGTTTCTCATTTTGGCGATTCGACACTCCCATGGTGAAGTGTTTCGACACTTCAACTCCCGATATCCAGGACTCTGAAATAGAGTTATTTCCTGGTCTACGAAGCTCTTTGTTGGTGTGCCTATTTCAAGATTTTGGCGTTTCGCATTTCTGCACTCCTGTGATGAAGTGTTTCGACACTTCAACTCCCGGTATCTGGGACTCCGAAATGGAGTTATTTCACGATCTGTGAAATTCTTTGTTGGTGTGCCTATTTTGGGTTTTGGGTTTTCGGGGTTTCGCATTTTGCAATTCCGGGACTCCTGATGATGAAGAGTCTTGAATCTTCCAACTTCCGGTATCTGAAACTGTCTTCCTGCCTTCGGGATTTCATAACCCTGCTTCACCTTACTCTTTAAAGAACGTGCAGGTTCTCTTGGATCCAATGCCGGTCGGACGTCGGGCTCAGATCTGACGTTCATCGAGAATTCTCAATGGGATCCAAAGATCCTTGTCACTTCTCCTCCCGGGATTTCGTTGTCCCTGTTTTTCCATCGTTTCATACTCTGATCTTACCATCAATGACAATCACACCTACCATCAATGATAATCACAACAAATATAAGGTAGATTTTGTCCATATATTGCTTCAAAAGGAGTAATGCAGGTAGTTGTATGGTAAGAAGTGTTGTACCACCATTTTGTTGATTAAGGTTGGTTGTCATTGATGTCAACCCTTGAAGAAATTCTGGTAGCACAAAGGTTTGGGTAATGGACCCAAGTTTGTTTGATTGAAAGATGAATCATTATTGTCTTGTAATGGTTGATAATAAGTACAAATGGATGAACTCCAAATTGGTCCCCTTATGGTGAAATCCCTCATGGGAAGACTCTTTGCGGATTGAGTTATCCTAGAAGTATGGTTAGAGAACCCATGCTTAATTTTAGAATAATGAGATGAAGGTCAGTGAATTTTTCAATTAAATTATCCTAGATATATAGTTCTTGTCATGCCATTTTCGGTGGTATGTGGAACGTCACATAACTCCTCATGGTTAAAGAGTTATGGCCATATGAAGTTGAAGAACCCTCATGAGTCATATAGAAGCCCCCAAAAGTCAAGTGTTTGCAAAAGAAATTATTTAAATAATAAAGTAAATGGAGAACTCCCCAAAATAAAGAAAGTGTAATGCTACATGGAAGTATAAATAAGAGGCAAAGCTCTCTCATTTAATCAAACTTGAATATCATTGAATATCTATTTTTGTGAAAGGTTATTTGGGTAGGTATTATTGATAGAGAAAATTTGCAGCAGAAAACGTGCGACAGAAAAAGTGCGGCATAAAAAGTACAGTAGAAAAAGTGCGATAGAAAAATCGTGGCAAAAAAAATACGGTAGAAAAATTGTGGCAGAAAAATCACGGCAGAAAAAGTGTGGCAGGAAAATCACGGCAGAAAAAGTGCGGCAGAAAAATCGTGGCAACAACATGGTTGGGGTCTGTTTATGAGAGATATGTCACATCTTGTTTGAGGTATGTTTTGTGAGATAGGGTTTATCTGTTGAGATGGTATTGGATGTTCAATATTGCTGCATATATAAGATTTGTTGAGGGATATATTTGGTATTTGGCATATGGGTATTGGTCTTTTGGTTGTGATGTGTTTCTAAAGTTGTTGGTTTAGCTTGAGGCTACATAACAGTGAGGTTTTGTCACATGGTTTGATGTAAGGGTTTATGATATTTGGTTTACGGATAGAGTGATGAATTATTAAATAACATTTGATGGTAATATTGGTGTATGTCTTTGGTTTATGGTTGAGGTACATGTTGGGTACATGGTTGAGACAAGTAGTTGATGAGTTGACACACACATGAGGTGTATAGTTGATGAGTTGGAACATACATGAGGTGTATATTTGATGAGTTGGCACATACATGAGGAGTATAGTTGATGATGTTGGTACATATTGATGAGTCAAGGTTGATGCATGGTTGATGCATGGTACATGTTGGTTCATGTTATTGGTACATGTTGTTTGGTGCTGGTTGTTTTAGGTTATTGGTATAGGTTGACAGTGGCAGTGGTTGATTCAGTGACATTAACATGTTATCTACATTTGGAATTTATATTTCAGGGTGGTTGGACGGGGCAAGGAAAAGTGGTTGTAGCCGGAGAACTTAGGGGCTTGTAGCCTCCTTCTGGTTGTATCTAGAGAATTGGGGAGTTGGAGATTCCCTTAGGTTGTAGCCTGAGAAACTAGGGGGTTGGAGCCTCCTTCCAGTTGCAGCTAGAAAACAAAGGAATTTGGTGCTTCCAATGAATGTAATTCTTCAATACATATAAGAAAAAACATTCTGTGGTTTTCTCCCGCTTTGGGTTTCCACATTAAAACATTGGTGTACTATGTATGTGTATTATTGCTCATTTGTTCATTGTGTATTTACTCTACAATTATTAGATGATAATGCTACACTGATATAAAATTTGCATCATATGGTTAAAAATGACTAAATTTATCTATTACTGATTCACCCCCCCTCTCAGTAATCCAACACATTCAACTAGTGGTAACCATTGAACCCACTGATTTTTCCTTTCTGATGAAAAACACCTCAAATATGTTTCCAAAAACTTGTTGACAACTTCTGTTTAACCATCAGTCTAAGGATGATAAGTTGTACTGAGATGCAATTGGGTTCCTTGTATCTTGAACAATTCTTACCAAAACTTGCTAGTGAAAGTTGGGTCACGATCATAAACAATAGAATGTGGCATGTCATGAAGCTTGAAGACCTGATCCATGAAAAGTTGAGCCACAATGGATGATGTAAATGGGTGTTGAAGAGAACATAAATGAGCACACTTAGAAAGACGATCAACTACCACCATGATGACTGATTTATTTCCTGATTTAGGTAAGCCTACAATAAAATCTATAGATATATCCCACCAAATAGCAGGTGGAATTGAAAGCGGTTGTAGTGTGTTAGGAGATTTGAATGTTTCTCCCTTGTTGAATTGACAAACACCACATTCAACCAAAAAATTATGAATTTCCTTTTTCATACCATCCCATAAAAAATAATGTTTGACCCGGTCATAGGTTTTGGTAAACTCGGAGTGCCCAGCGGTGGGTGTAGCATGAAGCTCAAAAAGTACCGTGGATTTAAGTTTTGACTGTTTACTTAAATAAAAATGACCTTTGTATCAAATCTCATCATTGAGTGAAGAGTACCCTGGGGATATTTGAGAATTGGAATGCAATTGTTGTATCATATGCAAACTTTTGGGATCGTGTAGCCATTCCTGGCGAACAACTTGGAGCCAATCTGGTTCAATGAAGGAGAGAGAAAAAAGGGACCCTTCATCTTCATATTTTATGGAAAGTGCATCAACAACCACATTGTCTTTTCCTTTCTTGTAAATGATCTCATAATCATATCCAAAGAGCTTAGTCACCCATTTTTGTTTCTCTAGGGAGGAAAGGTGTTGTTCCATAAAATACTTGATATTTTAATTACCTATCTTAATTTAGAAGCATTTCCCCAATAGATAAGGGCACCAAAGATCCATGGCATGCAAAATAACCATTTTTTTTTTCATATATTGATTTTCCCAAATTTCGCTCTGACAAGTTTTTGCTGGTAAGGCTAAAGGCCGAACCTCTTGCAGAAGGACGACGCCAATTCCTTTCCCAAAAGAATCATATTCTAGGACAAAGGTCTTTCTGAAATTTGGAAGGGCTAGGAATGGAGTGGTGCACATGGCCATATTCAAGGTTTGAAAATCCTGAGAAGCTACTGGAGTCCAAGCGAAAGAATTATTTTTAAGGAGAGCAGTGAGAGGTGCCACAATATTTGCATAATTCTTAACAAACTTGCGATAATAATCTGTTAAACCCAAAAATCCATGCAATATTTTGAGTGTCTTTGGGTGAGGCCAATATTGCATAGCTTCAATATTTTTAGGATCCACCCTGACACCAGCATTGCCAACAAGATGACCCAAGTACTCGACGTCTGAGGTGCCAAAAACACATTTAGATTGTTTCAGGAAAAGTTGGTGCGGAGAGAGTAGATGGAGATTTCGATTCACATGAGAAAGATGGGCTATCCAGGTTTTATTATAGATGAGGATATCATTAAATAAAACTAAGACAAAATGACAGAGAAAAGGATGGAAGACATGATTCAAGAATATTTGGAAAGTGGAGGGAGAATTACACAAGCCAAAGGGCATGACCAAAAACTCATAGTGGCCCTCATGAGTTCTAAATGAAATATTAGGAATGTCTGCCTCTTTCATATAGATCTGGTGGTAGCCAGAATGCAGATACAGTTTAATAAAGAACTGAGCACCACTCAATTCATCCAAGAGGTCATCAATGATGGGAATGGGAAAATTTTCTTTAATGGTGAGTTTGTTGAGGGCATGGAAGTCAGGACACATGCACCGAGAAACTTATTTATTAAGGATCATGACCACAGGAGAATAGTAGGGGCTCGTACTAGGGTAGATAACACCTGCGTTGAGAAGTCCTTGAAATTTTTTCTCAATTTTTTTTTTTTGGGAAAAGGGGTGACGATAGGGATGGATATTGGGAGGAAGTCTTCCTGGGACAAGGGGAATGGAATGATCATGAACATTACAGGAAGGAGGGAGTCCTTGGGAAGTGGAAAAACCAATTGATGTTTAGAGAGGATGGATTGGAGGTCCTGCGATAGAGAGGGTGTCTCAGTTTCTTGTATGGCATGGAGTTTGGAAATAATGCCAGAATGACCCTTTTTGAGCAGCTTTTCCATGCGATGGGAACTCATGATCTCTGGGGAACTGAAGGTGATTCCTTGGAACTTATATTGTTGGCCCTCCTGGTCGAATTGCATGGTTAATTCCTTAAAATCCATGAGAATGGGAACAAAAGTCCTTAGCCATTCTGCACCCAACACAATGTCACAAGCTCCCATGTCGATAAAAAACATATGTGATTTAAGGTGGTATTTACCAATTTGTAGATGCACATTTTCAAAATGCCCTCCACATTTCATGGACCCACCATTGGAAATCACGATTTGAAAATTATTGATTGCATGGATATAACAATTAGTTTCTTGGGAAATGCGACGATGAATAAAATTATGGGTTCTTCCACTATCAAGAAGAATTATGACCTTCCTATTCTTAATGTAACCAATTATCTTGAGGGTTTGGGGAGCAGAGAAGCCAGTGAGATAATTTAGGGAAATGGTCAGTTCTACTTTAGGAGGGTCTGAGGGAGGGGTTATGTCAGTGGGTTTAGGTGACAGAGACACAAGGGAAACTTCAACATCCTATTTTGAAACATCCTCTGAGATGGCCATAAAAATATTTTGTTCTTTACACTTGTGCCCAGGAAAATATTTTTCATCACAATTATAACAAAGGCCTTTGAGTTGGCGTTCAACCATTTCGTCCCTGGTGAATTTATCGATATTTAGTGGAGTAGAAGGAGGAGTGGGAGTGATTGGTTTAGTGCAAGGAATAAATGAGGGTTTTCAGTTTGGAGAAGAGATAACCTGTTGTGCTTTCTTAGCTCTTTTAGTAGCATCCACCCAACTCTAAGGCCGATCCATGAGGGAATGGGAATGAATCTCATCGTTGAGGCCACTGATAAAACATTCTCGGAAAAAGAATCAGACATGCCCTCTGTATGAAAATAAAGTCGCTCAAAAGAATCTATAAAGTCTTCAACTGTGCCAGATTGCTTAAACTTTGTGAAACAATCTAAATGGTTGGTGTCAGTTTCAAAGAGTTCATAAATCTCTTCCACAAAGTGTGTCCAAGCCACATACCCTTGGCGGATATTTTTTTTTCATTGACACCATTGCCAACGTTCTTGATCTATATGGATAAAACCATATCAGATTTTGGCCAACTCATCCATAATGCTATAAAAAGAGAAATAATGTTCCATTTGAGTTACCTAGCCAGTGGGATATGAGCCATAAAATTTGGTCACATCCACACATGGAAGGAATAGGTGACACTGAAAGTGATGGGGTTGAAAATTCTAGGAATGAGAGGAAGTTTCACCTTCGATATGCAAAGGTGGGTTAGATGAGGGAAGATATGCAGGGATATGCAACTTGGCGCAGATCATCGTAGTGACAGATACAAGATGGGTAGAAATGTCTTGTTTGAGGTCGTGTTTGAGTTCCTCGATTTTGGCGGTGATGGAGGAATGCATATTTTTATTGATGGTGGAAATATTGGCACTCAACTATCTCACTTCTTGTTGGGTTTATGTGAAATTAGAGTGTGAGTAATTGAAGCGAGCTTCCAAGTCTTGGCTACGGGTATGGTCTATGATGAAGAAGGAAAATGAAAAGAGGAAGGTGGGACCACAAAAAAAATGGGTTATGGGTGAAGTGTATCACACCAATTAGGGCGACGAGTTGAATCCAATGGGGTAAAGCCCAAATAAGGGTGTTGGAAGGGGGTCAGGCCCACGAGAAAAAAAAATTGTTGAAAAATGATAGGTATGACTGCGATAATGGTGAAAAGAGAAATCCAATGGAATAGGTCTCAAATAATGGTGCCAAAAACATATGAAGAATACTACAGTGATCAAATGCCCAAATGATTAACATGAAGAAATGTGTAGTAATTTCGCAACTCAAATGCAGGAGACACAATTGCGCAACAATAGATCTTGTATGTTTTGTTTTTGTTTCCATCCCAAAGGTTAGGGTATTCAAGTGTTATATAGACAAGGGTTTTCCCTGTGCTATATCTCTTTGATATACATGCAGGGTCCAACAGTAGTACTCAACCCAATATCTCAGGGAACCAACTAAGGAGGCTAGACTGTGCCCTTAGTCATACTACTCGATTATCCAGGTAATAGAGAGTATCTTCCTGAGTGATATTCTTGGTGGCATTATAATAGTCAGGCATTCGATTGGTTTATCTATGGAGGGCTTCATGATATCTAGGCCGATCTGTATACAGGTGTTGTCTGATGCGTTACCACTCGAAGGGGTACCAACATGGGTTACAAGGGTGTCCAACATATGTGCAATTAAGTACAACTTGTATTTCCTACATGTATGAATCCTCGACCATGGGTTTATGCATGTAATGAAATATATCTGTAGCTTAAAGATGCCAAAATACGTCTCTACCCTGAAAAAATAAATTAACCCACAATTTTTTGTAGAGGAAGGTGCTCTAATACCACTTGTAATATTGCAGATATAAAATAGTATGCAAAACATAAATAATTAGCTAGAAAATGGTAGATGAACAATAATATAACCAAAACAACACCATAGTAATACCAAAATGATATCAAAATTGTTGGATTACTGAGAGGGGGGGTGAATCAGTAATAGAGAAATATAATCCTTTTTCACCAAAAATGCAAGTGTTATATCAATGTAGCATTATCATCTAATATTTACAGAGTAAATAAACAATGAACAAATGAGAAATCACACACATACACATTATACCAGTGTTTTTATGTGGAAACCCAAAGCAGGAGAAAAACACATAATGATTTTTCTTATATGTCTTGAAGAATTACATTCATTGGAAGCATCAACTTCCTTTGTTTTCCAGCTACAACTGGAAGGAGGCTCCAACTCCCTAGTTTTTTAGGCTACTATGTGAGGGAAGCTCCAAGCCCCTAATTCTATGGCTACAATTAGAAGGAGTCTACAACCCCCTATGTTCTCCAGCTACAAATGGAGGGTGTCTACAACCACCTGTCCTTGCCCCATACAACCGCTCTGAAGTAGAAGTAGAATGATGGAATCACTGTCACACTATCACTGTGAGATATACCACTTTAGAATTGTATCAATCTGTACCATTGACCTGCAACCAACCTGTACAAATGCCCTGTAATCAATATGTACCTGAACTGAACATGTATCAACACAGTAAAATAGGTACACGACCTGTAGTGGTGCAACACGTGTATGTATGTTCCCTATCTGTTATGAAACCCACATATGTACGCGACCAAATTGTTATGCAACCTACGTATGCCTTCTGAAAACTAGGGTTTTCTTTCTTTTGAAAACTTCTGACCCTGTGTAACTTATTTCAAATAGATCTATAACCTGTCACTGTATCCAGACTATATCTATACCCTATGCATGCATCCTCATATGTGTTCAAGTGTGATTAAATGAGAGATCCTTATTTTAGGGAGTTCTCCATTACCCAAACCATTGTGCTACCCAAATTCACTACTGAACTTTCTTCAAGGGTTGAAATCAATTAAAACCATCCCATTTAATAAAAAATATCCCCCTTTGGCATTGATGAAAACACTCTGATGCAATACTGAGGTCATGTCATGCAATACTGAAGCCATATCACTCATATCAACAATCCCACCCTTTGACCATTGATCCCCTTGGAACCAAGCCTCTGTCCTCTGCATCTTTGTGAAAAATGCTCCCCCTAAAACCATGACTCTGTCCTCTGCATATGATAAATATCTCCCCCTCATCAATGACAAAGATGTCTTTCCATCCAGGGCTTCTCCCCCTAACTGAATTGCATGATCTCCCAACCTAAACTATCCTATTTATGGTGCTTCCTCATGTACATCTAAGACATATAATATAAGTATTCAAAAGCATTCAATTTGGAGTATAAATAACTCCGAGTCTCTGGTGAATATACTCAAAGGCTTCCCATGGAAGCGATTTTTTAAATATGTCTTGTACTTGTTCTTTTGTGCCCACATATTCAACTCTGATGTTCTTTTCTGCAACCTATTCCCATCGAAACTGATACTTGATTGGAATGTGCTTCATCTTGGAGTGCATCACCATGTTCTTTGAGATACTGATGTTGCTTGTATTATCACAATATATTGGAATGGGCTCATCATACTCAACCTATATATCTGTCAGAGTTTGTTTCATCCATAGAACCTGTGTACAACATGCTGTTGCTGCAATATACTCTGCCTTGACTATAGATAAAGATACTGATGATTGTTTCTTGCTTATCCATGATACTAAACAATCACCCAAGTAGAACGCTGCTCCACTGGTGATTCTTTGATCATCAATGCAACCTGCCCAATCTGCATCTGTGTAGGCAATAAGTGATAGATCCTTTCATTTTGGATACCATAATCGAAACTCTTTTGTTCCTTTGAGATATCTAAAAATCCTCTTCACTGCTAATATATGTGATTCCTTTGGCGCTGCTTGAAATTGTGCAACTTGTCCAAATGCCTGCATTACATATAGTTTGGATGCTATCACATATAGTAGGCTACCAATCATTGACCTTTATTTCCTCTGATCTGTAGACTTTGAATTATCATCTTTGCTCAAATTTCAATTGGTTTGCATGGGAGTGATAATTAGTTTTCAATCTTCCATTCCAAATATTTGTAACATTTATTTTATATACTTGGTTTGAGAAATAAAATTCCTTGATTGCTTTGATGTATCTGAAGACCTAGAAAGAAGGATAGTTCTCCAAGTAATGACGTTTCAAATTCATTCTGCATGTCCTTTGCAAATTTCTGTCTTAAACTGTCATCAGTTCTTCCAAAAATAATATCATCAACATAAAATTCAATTAATAAAATACTATGCTGAGTTACCTTGATGTAGAGGTTGCTATCTGCACTTCTTTTTCTGGACCTTGCCTACTGTAGATATTTATCCAGTCTAGAGTACCATGCTCTAGGAGCTTGTTTTAGACCATACAAGACCTTCTTTAATTTACACACATAATCTGTGTTCTCTAACAACTAAAATCCTTCTGGTTGTTCAATGTAAAATTCTTCTTCAAGTTCCCCATTAAGAAAAGCTAATTTTATGTCCATCTGATACACTTTAATATTTTTGGAGCATGCATAAGCTACAAGAAATCCGATTGCTTCCATTTTGGAAAATGGGGCAAATGTCTCTTCAAATTCAATTCCTTCAACCTGTGCATATCCTTTACATACCAATCTAGCTTCGTTCCTGGTAACCTGTCCATATTCATTCAATTTATTCTTGTATACCCACTTTGTGTTGATCGCATTCTTATCCTTTGTTCTTGGAGCCAATTCCCAAGTGTCATTTTTCTCTATTTGATCCAATTCTTCATCCATGGCCTTATTCCAAAATTCATCCTTGTTTTCCTCTTCAAAATAGGTTGGTTCAATCATAGATGAGAGTGCTAGGTGCGTTTGTTATGGTGAATGGATTCTTCTTCTAGTCTCAACTCCCGCGTCTTTGTTTCTGATAATCTGATATGAAGGATGATTCTTTTGTACTCATATGCTAGGTGTCTTTGGAGACACTTGCTGAACTTGCTCTTCTTATTCTATCAGATCCTCTTCATATTCCCCTTCTACTTCTTTTTCATCTTCTGCTTGTTCTTCCTAAAGCTGTTCCATTGATTCATTTTCTTCTTCCTTTAATTTTGTCTACCTTTTTCATCAATTGTTACGTTGATGCTTTCCAAAAATTTTCTCAATCTCGGGTTGTAACACTTGTATGCTTTCCTTGTACTTGAGTAACCAACAAATACTCCTTTGTCCACACGAGAGTCAAACTTTCCCATTCTGCCATCTTCTCTTTTGATGTAGCATTTGCTTCCAAAAACTCTGCAGTCCTTCACATTTGTTGGCCTTCCTTTCCATAACCCGTAGGGATTTTCGTCAGTGTTTTTTCCGAGAATTACTCCATTTTGAATGTGAACTGCTATATGCACTTCCCATGTCCAAAATATATCTGTCAATTTGGAATCCATTAGCATTGTTTGAGCCATTTTCTGTACTGTCCAGTTCTTTCTTTCAACAAATCCATTATGTTGAAGTGTCCTAGCAACAAAAAATTACATTTTTATTCCATGACTGTTGCAGTATTCCATAAATTCCTTTGAAGTGAACTCTCCTCCATTATCATATCTCAAGCATTTGATTTTTGAATCCATTTCATTTTCAACCATTTCCTTGTATACCTTGAAGTTTTCAAAAGCTTCTGACTTATTCTTGAGGAAGCAAACTGTAGTCATTCTTGTATAATCATCAACTAATAACATAGAGTATTTATAACCTTTAAAACCCTTTGTTGTAGTTGGTCCAAATAGATCATTATGTACAATTTCCAGTGGTCTTGTCGTTGAATATTCATTTGATTTGAACTTGGTATTTGTTTGCTTTCCTTGTTGATAATGCTTGCATAAAGTGTTGGTTGGTTTCGTGATCTGGGACATTTCTCTAACTGCTTCCTTTTTGTTGACTTTGACAAGGTTATCAAAATGTATGTGACCCATTCTTTTCCATAACCAACTTTCATCTTCCTTTCCTAGGAAACACTTTTCATTTCCAATTTCACTTAATACATATATGTTACTTGAAGTTCTCGTTGCTGTTGGAATCAATTTTCCTGAACCTTCTTTTCTTATCTCGCACTTTTGTGAATAGAAAGTAACTTTATGACCTTGGTCACACATTTGATTCACACTTGGAAGATTATGTTTCATATCTTCTACTAGTAGAAAATTCTATTCCTTGGTATTTTTGTTCCTAATTCTCACTATGCCTTTTCCAATGATTTTAGTTGAATCATCATTTCCGAAGGAGACCGATCCATCTCTTTCATTTCTTAATGTAAGAAATATGTCTCTATCACCTGTCATGTGTTTTGAACAACCACTGTCAACATACCAACCATGGTTCTTCTGCTTAGCTTGTAGATCGAGTGTGCATTCTTCATTGCTATACTGATCCTTGTTTCTTATCCATGTTCTTTTTTGAGGTTCTTGTCTGTGATTGTTGTTATTTTGTTTCAGTTCTCTAGGAGGGGTTGTCATTCTGCAATCTTTGGCCACGTTTCCAAAGTTGTTACATTTGTAACATTCCACTTCAGTGCTCAAAGATTCAAACCTGTTGTAACTTCTTCTCTGTGTTTCACTAGGCCTTCTTGGATAACTCTTTTGTGTATGAATTTCAAAGTTGTTTATGTTCCTATTGTTAGCTCTGCAATTCACAGCTTTATGTCCAAAATTATTACATGCATAAAATAAAACAAAAAATATAGTTTGATACCTTGGAGTTGAATATCTTCTGAAAGGAGGTACGCTTATGAAATATTATTCTTCCTAAGGCCTATCTGTCGGTTGTTGATTATGAAATATGAATCTTCTTAGTGGAGGAGTGTCCCTGTAATCTTCTTTGTAGATCTTTCTATCCCCTTTGATTGTTTTTGCATAGCTTTTTGGATATGTTTCTTGCTCTGTTGTTTTGGAGCTTGATCCATTTTCTGTCTGATTGGATCCAAGTCCAAACTTGTCATGATGAGGTTTTTGACTGCTGAAAATGTCATCCAAAACTTTTGAGTTGTTATGCATATTTTTATTTTGAATATCCTTTCTTAATGTGACAATCTCTGCTTCCAGATTTCCAATGATCCTGTCTTTTTCTTCTAGCTATTCTTTGAGTGTTTCTTCAATTCTTTTATCTTCTTCTATTTGAACCTTTAAATTTGTGATCATTTGTTCTAGTTCTTGAGTGTCTTCTTTCTTGTCTAGTTTCGCTTGTAGTTTCTTGTTTTTCTTCTTTTCTCTTCTGATAACTTCTATGGCACACAACAATTATTCTCGGTAGTCAACTTCTGCCTCTTCATATTCTTCTTCCGCTTCTTCATATTCTTCTTCAAACTCTTCGTATTATTCTTCAGAGTCTTCTTTATCAGAGTCTTCTACTGTCATAAATATAACTCTTTCTGTCTCACTATCACTGACTTCATCCTCATCTGATGATGAGATGTCTTCTTTGGTGCATACTATTTTCTTGAAAACTTTCTTAGTGGTTCTTTTTCCTTTATATGTTTGTTTGCTATTTGAGTAACCTTCATCATTTCTCTTTTTCTTATGAGGAAATTTGTTATCAAAATGACCAATACCATCACAATTAAAACAAATCAAAGTAATATTATTACCTCTATACCTGCCATTGGTTCCCTTGTTCAATATTTTGACAAAGTTGGCCACTTATTCATCATCTTCCGAGACGTCACTACTGCTGCTATGTTCTTTTTATTTTTTCTTGCCCTTTTTCTTTGACATTTTGGATGCTTTGAAGGCTGCTTCTTTTATATCTGGATTTTCCTTTTCAGTTCTCATTTCATATGATATGTATATTCCATGTAATTCGTCCATGCTTATTGAGTTCAGATCTGCTCTTTCTTATAGTGATGATATCTTAGGGTCAAATATCATAGGAAGAGATCTTAGTACCTTTTCAACAATTACAAATTCTTTGATTTCTTCTCCCAATCCCATGATTGAATTTACTGTTTCATCGACTCGTAAAAAGTAAGCTGCAATATTCTCATCTTGCTTCATCTATAGTTGTTCAAACTGACCTCTATAATTTTGAAGCTTTGCTGCTTTGAATTTTGAATATCCTTCATAAATATTTTGAAGTTTTTACCAAATCTCTTTAGTGGATTTACAATGTGAAAATTTGGTGAATACTGATTCTCCAAGACCATTCAAAAGTGCATTTGTGGCTTTGGAATTATTCTGACTGAGTTTTATTGCTTTGTCATTTTTTAGCAGAACTGTCAGTGCTGTGTATCCATCCTCAATTGATTGCCACATTTCAAATCCCTGTGCATGTATATATGTTTTCATCCTTATGATCCAAAATGCATGCTTTTGTTCACCAAACCGTGGTATTCCATTTTTATACATGTTTTTTCTCTCCATGATCTACCTTTCAATGATTAAACTGATTTCTGAAGGAACCGACTCTGATACCAATTGTTGGATTACTGAGAGGGGGGGTGAATTAGTAATAGAGAAATACAATCCATTTTCACCAAAAATGCAAGTGTTATATCAATGTAGCATTATCATCCAATATTTACAGAGTAAATAAACAATGAACAAAGGAGCAATCACACACATACACAACACACCAGTGTTTTTAGGTGGAAACCCAAAGCGGGAGAAAACCATAGAATGATTTTTCTTATATGTCTTGAAGAATTACATTCATTGGAAGCACCAAATTCCTTTGTTTTCGAGCTACAACTGGAAGGAGGCTCCAACCCGCTAGTTTTTTATGCTACTACCTGAGGGAAGCCCAAACACCCCAATTCTATGGCTACAACTAGAAGGAGGCTACAACCCCCTATGTTCTCCAACTGCAATTGGAGGGTGGATACAACCACCTTTCCTTGCCCCGTCAAACCACCTTGAAGTAGAAGTAGAATGATGGAACCACTATCACACTATCACTGTGAGATATTCCACTCTACAACTATATCAATCTATACCAATAACTTGTAGCCAACCTACACAACTACCCTCTAATCAATCTATATCTGAATTGAACATGTATCAACAAATACAACAGGTATGCGACCTATAATGGTGCAACACGCGTATGTACGTGCCCTATCTGTTATGCAACCCGCGTATGTACGCGACCAAATTGTTATGCAACCTGCGTATGCCTACTGAAAACTAGGGCTTTCTTTCTTTTGAAAATTTCTGACCCTGTGTAACTTATTTCACATAGATCTATAACCTGTCACTATATGAAGACTGTATATGTACCCTATGTAGGCATCCTCATACATATACCTCTCTATTCATGTGCCATAAGTGTGTGTAATCAAGAATAAGTATAATAGCCCTCACATGATCTAGACTTCAAACCCTTTCTGATATTTAGCCTCTCAATACATCAACCAATACAAGATCTTTTGAACCAATGGATATATATGATGTATCTGAGCATTGTAGACCTTCATGAGAGATTTATCTCAGAATATAGAACCTCTGCATCTTCATATTCTCAAGTTTCATAGATTTACCAACATGTACACACCCTAATACACTGCCATCCTGCGTACGTACGCACCCTAATACACTATTAGCCCGCGTGTGCCTCAGTATGTACGTACCCTAATACAATGTTAGCCTGCACATGCCTCATAAAATAAGGGTTTTTAGTATTCACTCTAATTCCGAGAATTTCACTGTCAACCATTCGTACTACATCAGACTTTCGCAACTTCAGATGTATCAATGAGTACTTGCAATAAGCCTCACACAACAAAATATATTTAATGTGTTCAAGTGTGATTAAATGAGAGGGCATTGCCTCTTATTTATACTTTCATGTAGCATCCCACTTTCCTTATTTTAGGGAGTTCTCCATTAAATTTATTATTTAACTAATTTATTTTGCAAACACTTTGACTTTTAGGGGCTTCTAGATGACTCATGAGGGTTCTCCAACTTCACATGGCCATAACTCTCTAACTGTGAGGATTTATGTGATGTTCCACGTACCACCGGAAATGGCATGAAATGTACTATCCATATGGAATAGTATTATCTGCAAATATTTCAAAACACATACCATTATCCATCAAAAAAACTTGGGTCCGTTACCTAAACCATTGTGCTACTGGAATTCGCTACCAAACTTTCTTCAAGGGTTGACATCAATGACAACCAACCCATTTAATCAATAAGAATAACACCATAAAGATAAATTTTATTACTGATAGCAATGTTCACTTGCCTCTTCGAGGGGGAAACCTCTAGCAGAGCAGAGCTCTATAAAAATAATATCCAAGAAAAAACTTATCATACCCTCAACTCCTATTTATACTAAATATGTCTATCAAAAGAATAATCTAGAGAAAGATCCTTCTAGAAGTGAAAGCTTCTATTAGGTCTTCTTACATTGGACTTATTTTTCCTTATTGCTATGCCTTATTAATATTTCTGTTTATTACATGGAAATATTTTATTCTACCTACATGAGTGGTTATGTCCCTAACACAAACAATTTGAAATTTGATGATGTTGTTGGTGTTATCCTTAGAGAGTAAATGCGATGTAAAAGCACATGTGAGACATCAGGTAATGCGTTGACCATGGAGAACAAGGGAAGAAAAAAGAATAGAGGAAATATCTCAGGGAACCACAAGAATTCTAGGAAGGGCATATCCAAATCTAGAATAGGAAAGATAGGGTGCTATAATTGTGGGAAGAAAGGACATCTAAAGAAAGAATGCAAATATCCAAAGAAACAAAGAGATGGACAACAAGAGAAAAATCAGAAAGGACATGTAACATGTGATGTGTTACAAAATTGTATGATTATTTCTTTAGACAATATTACTGAATCTTGGGTAGTAGATTCAGGGGTTTCTTTTCATGCCACACCCCATAGGAAATATTTCCAAGATTATATTCAAGGTGATTTTGGACAAGTTTTTTTTGGTGATGATGAACCATGTCAAATTATCAGAATGGGTAAGGTACAAATAAATAAAAATAATGGAAACCAATGGTTACTAAAAGAGGTGAGACATACACTAGATATGAGAATAAATCAAAATTCAACAGGGTAGTTGGAAAGTGAAGGTTGTATATCTACATTTATAGATAAGGCATGGAAGGTCCCTAAAGGATCACTGACAATGGAAAAATGAGAGAAGGTAGGTACATTGTATTTATGTATTGGTAATGTGCCATCTATTCGACATGTGTCAATCCACGTGTGATGTCAGCAGGTTTACCTCACATCGGAACTTTCTATTTTGGAATTTTACACAGCAAGCAAAAACTCCACCATCACGATGTCCTGAACTCCGAAATGTCGAAAGGGACCATTGTGTGTCTCGAAAAACTCGAAGGGAAAAACACCGAAATCCCATTAGCTGTCCATATCAGTGGGTTATGTGAACCATCCGATCACTTCAGAGATTTTGTGATCATGAATTTGATAATGCTGGAGTCACGATGAATTAAAAGGGAAAAATCCCGAAATCCCGAAATTTGAAGTCATGAAATGCCAATTTGTCGAAAAGAGAAACTTAGGAGTATGAACCATTGATCCAACTCCATTTTGGAGTTTCAGATACCGAAATTTGGAGGTTTCAAGAACACTTCACCACATAAACGCCGAAATCCCGAAATGCAAAATTGTGATATACAGTTTCAAACTAGCCGGTGGTCACCGCCTGTGGTCCCGTGGGTGAAGGACCTAGTATAGACAAGTTCCTTTTTCCAGAGTTTCGGGGATCAGGACATGGATTATAACAAATATTACCCCGGGGATCCCAGAATACTGAAATGTGAATTGGCGAAATAAACGCAAGATCACATGAAGTCAATCCAATGGTGCAGGAGATTTTGGGCATGATCAGAGGGCTAATGTTGATCCTCGCAGTCTAACTGCTAGAAACCATTGATGGTCTCTACCAGAGGATTCCAAGAAACCTCTGTGTGATCGCCAGAGGAGCTGAAGGGTCTCCAAGCTTCTTCCAGTGAATGAAGATGATTCTTAGAGGGACTGACAAGTGGATTAGTGTTGAAGTCTGTAACTGAAGAAGAAAGTATAAGCTCGACTATGCCAAAGGAGACGAAGAGTCTCGACTGCCAGAGAGGCTGAGGAATATCAGCATGACATCCAGTGATGCTGAGCACGTGGGAAAACCGCCAGAGAAGATGAAGAGTTTCCATGATGATCAGGTAGAGCACTCGACATGTAGAGGATGCAGAACCATGAGACACAGAGCATGAACACGATGCACAATGAGTATAAGAATATGGAACAAAGAAGAGATTGTGGTTGTTTATGTTGGGTGTGATGCATGTGCGAATAAGAAGGTGGAGTGCAACAGCTAGAAGGCACATTAAACAAATGGTGCATTGAAGAGGAATGGTGTATAGAGTACAAAATATAGAAGAACATAAGGTGCAAGGTATGCGTGCAAGAAGACTGTGAGGCAGACAGAGCAATGAAAATCTTGTAGAACAGTGATGAGACTGGTAAGCCGTTGTTAAACATTATATCACTGTAATAAGTTTTAGTAACACATATTGATAAATCAGGGTGGTAGGGAGGTGCTAGGGAGGACTGGTGTCCTCAGAGGTTCAAGTGGGTGCTTGAACACAGGGGGTTGTAGCTTCCTTCTAGTTGGTGCTAGAGAAACCAGGGAGTTGGTGCTTCCTTCTAGTGGGTGCTATAGAAAACAGAGAGTTGGTGCTCTCAACAAATTGTAGCTTGCAAAAATAGAGGTTGTAGCCTCACAATGAGTTGGTTCTCATATGTATGATAATGTAAAGAATGTAAATAATACTTATCATATAAAGAAGAAGAGGTTTTTACCCTGTATGGGTTTCCTCAGGAAGTATCTGTCTCTATGTTTCTCATATATGTGATTTATGCTGAATGTGCCATTATTTATTTCCCTGCATTATTGTGATCATCATTGAGTGCCTTGTAAAGATTTTAAAAGAATCATAATTGTTGAAGCACTGGAACAACTGATTCACCCCCCCTCTCAGTTGTTCAACAATTGGTATTAGAGTCGGCCCCTTTTATCTAAAGGTAGATCCTAGAGCTTAAACATATCAAGCCATGAAGGAAATTCAACCAACAAGGCCCCCCTATTCAATGGAACAAACTTTGCCTTCTGGAAAGTTAGAATGAGAACCTACATAATGGCTTTAGGTGCAGATGTTTGGGATGTGGTAGATACTGGTTATGTAAAGCTAGTTGTACTAGCTAATAAGGATGACAAACTATAATTTAGCTTCAATGCTAAGTCTATGAATGCTATCTTGAGTGGGCTTGCAGAAGTAGAATTCGTAAAAGTTATGCATCTAGGCACTGCCAAAGAAATGTGGGACAAACTCATTAACAATTATGAGGGTAATGAGAAGGTAAAGGATGCCAAGCTTCAAACCTACAGAATGCAGTTTGAACAACTGAAGATGAAGGAAGATGAAACTATTGGAAAATACTTTTTGAGAGTAGAAGAAATGGTAAATGCAATGCAAGCACTTGGTGAAACAATTGAGGAACCTTCTTTAGTTTAGAAAAACTTGAGATCTCTCCCAGATAGGTTCAATCTGAAGGTCTCTGCTATAGAAGAACTTAATGATATAAAAACCTTGGAGTTTGATCAACTTCTAGGAACATTGACTGCATATGAAATGAGAATAGTTAAAGATAAACCCACCTCTAGAGAAGCATCATTTAAGGCAGACAAGAATGAGGATTCTGATCCCGATAAAATTGAACAAAATTTGTGAAGAGAATGAAGAAGGGATCAGGAAAATACAAAGGTAAACTACCTTTCAAATGCTTCAACTATGGTAGGATAGGTCATTTTACAAATAAATGTCCCCACAAAGGAAAGGATCAAACTTGTGATGATGAGGAGAAGTACAAACACATAAATTTATTTAAAGAGAATAACTTTAAGAAGAAAAATCTTTGCTTAAACAATGATGATGATCCTTTAGATGATGAAGAAAATGATTCATCTATTGAAGATAAACTAAATGACTTCATACTTATGGCCAAAGAAGACTATGATAATAACAACACAAGGAGTGATGTTAATGAAGAAGAAGATGTGGTTGACATGGAATGAGAACTGATCAGTGCACTGGAAGAGATTGACAGACTAAGAATCAAGAACAGAAAGCAAAGACAATTGCTGATATAGTTCGAGAAAAATGGTAAAGTACCTGATAAAGACCTTGTCCTACTAAAAGTAGAATTGGAAGAGGCAAATAAAATCAAAGACATTCTGAAACAACAATTATCAAAAAAGAAGGAAAGATGTGAAGCATTAGAACAAGAAGTAGTGAAAAATAGGAAAGAGATGGAGAAATTTGAAGCCTTGTACAATCAGAATCTATCAAGTATCAAAGCCTCAGAAGGATTAGCCACCATTTTGAATCAGCAAAGGAATCCAAAGCTGAAAACTGGTTTGGGTTATGAAGAAGGATCAAGCAGTGGTAAGCCAGGAAATGAAGAACCCATCAAGTTTGTCAAAAGTACAACCAATGACAACAACAAACCTGTAGAAACAATGGAAGACAATCAGTAGCCCAGGACAAGTAAAGAAAAAGGTGCCTGGACTGAATCTGTAGAACAAAGAAACAATTCACTCTCTACTAAAATACGTCATCAGCAAGGAAGAAATCGATTTGCTCAAAGAAGACAACCATTTTCCAGGTACAAAGAAATTTTCTATGTCTATTGTTTCTATTGTTCTAACTTTGGTCACAAAGTTGTAAATTTTTCCTTAAGACTTAGACATGAGCAATTAAGATTTCAAAGGAATAAATACTTGCCACAACAAAGAATGATGCAGCCAATTAACAAACCTTCATAGATTGCCAATTGCTAAATTAAGTCCAGGGATATGCAACTAAAGAGGTCAAGAAATATTCAACAATCAATGAGTAGATAACGTTGTTCCAATAAGTTTGACCTGTTGAACAATGAGATTGAATGCTACATCTGTCATAACTATGGACATAAATATGCTGACTATCGATTAAAGAACTATGAACCAGATTTGAATTCCCCTGCTGAAAATGTCAAGTTTTGGAAGAAGAAAGAAAGTGACTAGTGTGGATTAGTGTTGTCAGATCAAAGAAAAATGAACCCTTGGTACATAGACAATGGATGCTCCAAACATATGACGGGAGACAAAGTAAGTTTCTATCTCTAAGTGAAAGCAAATTAGGAAACGTAACCTTTGGAAATGATACTCCAGGTAAAATAAAGGGTAAAGGGATGGTGAGTTTAAGTAATGGAAAAGGAAAAGACCAAGATGTTCTACTTGTGGATGGGCTGAAACATAATCTTCTTAGTGTAATTCAAATGTGTGATAGAGGATGCAAATTTTTGTTCATGTCCAAGGACTGGAAGATAAAGTCTATAAACTCAGGACAAGTGGTGGCCAAAGGCACAAGGACAAAAAATAATGTATATGTGCTGAAAGAAAATAGAGAAGAATGTCATCTAAGAAAATATGATGAAATATGGTTATGGCATAGGAGACTTGGACATATAAACTTTGACCACTTAATCAAACTCAGAAATCTCGAGGCAGTAAAAGATCTTCCGAGAATATCAAAGCCCCAAGATTCAATGTGTAAACCCTACCAAGTGGGGAAGCTAAACAGGACACAGTTTAGGTCCAAGAGCTTTACTTCAATAGAGAAACCACTCCAACTAGTTCATATGGATTTATGTGGGCCATCAAGACAAGAAGGCACAAGGAAAGAAAACCACTTCATGTTGATTATTGATGATTACTCCAGACTTACTTGGGTTGCCTTTCTCAAAGAAAAAGCTGAAGCATTTGAGAAGTTTAAAATATTGAAGGATTTAACTGAGACTCAAACATGCAAGAGGTTAAAGGCAGTAATATTAGACCGAGGAGGAGAGTTTATGTCAAGTGACTTCAAAGAATTCTACGACAAACATGGGATCAAGAGAGAATACAGAATCCCAAGAACTCCACAACAAAATGGAGTAGTTGAAAGGCAAAATAGAACAGTGCAGGAAATGGCCAGGTCAATGATGAATGAGAAGAACATTGGTCAAACCTACTAGGTAGAAGCAATACACACAACAGTCCACGTTCTTAACAAAGCCCACCTTAGGCCACAAAGTGACAATACACCTTATGAACTAGGGAGACCTGCTTCAATTAAACACTTCAAAGTATTTGGGAGTAAATGCTACATAAAGAATAATGATGAGAACCTTGGAAAATATGATGATAGGGATGATGAAGGTATCTTCTTGGGGTATGCTACAAATAGCAAAGAATAAAGATGCTATAATAAGAGGTTGCATAAAATGGTTGACTGTATTGATGTAAAAGTTGATGAAGGAATCCCAACAAGAGAGATATACAGGAATGAGTCTTCTACAGAAGACACAGCTAAAGCTGAAGATGAACAGGTCCAAGAATAAAAAAATGAATACTCTGAACCAGATGAAGACTTAGACACTCAGACAGACTCAAATCAGCAGTCAACTTCAAATTCCTCCTCCAGAATCATTCAAAAGAATCATCCTGCAAGTCAGATAATTGGAGAAAAAGACAAAGGCGTATAAACCAGGAGAAAGATAATCAAAACCACCAAACAATATCATATAGCTTTCATATCCATGCTGGAACCCAAGAATTTCAATGAAGCCAACAAATATGATCACTAGGTTAAAGCAATGAATGATGAACTTGATCATATTGAGAAAAACAATACGTGGGAGATGGTCCATAGACCTAAAGGTAAAAACGTCATTGGGTCTAGATGGATCTTTAAGAATACGTTGAATGAGCAAGGAAAAATTGTCAGGAACAAAGAAAAGTTAGTCTGTAAAGGATATGCTCAGATAGAAGGACTGGATTATGATGAAACATTTGCACCCGTAGCAATATTAGAATCTATTAGAATGTTTCTTGCCTATGCTTGTCATAAAAGGTTTAAATTCTATCAAATGGATGTCAAGTCAGCTTTTCTAAATGGAGATTTAAGTGAAGAAGTCTATATGGAACAACCAGATGGTTTCAAACTGTCTAATAACCCTGACTTAGTATGCAAGCTGAAGAAATATTTATATGGGTTAAAACAAGCCCCTCGATCCTGGTATCACAGATTGGATACGTATCTCAAAGACAAAGGGTTCAAGAGAGGAACAACTGACAACAATCTGTATATTAAAACAGAGGATAATAATTTTCTCATCATATTGGTCTATGTAGATGACATCATCTTCGAATGTAATAAGGATCCATTGGTACAATGGTTTGCTTCTGCAATGGAATATGAGTTTGAAATGTCCATGATAGGAGAACTATCCTTTTTTCTTGGCCTACAAATTACTCAAAGGTTTGAAGGGATGTTCATTTCTCAAGAAAAATATCTAAGAGAAATGCTGAAAAGATTTCAAATGGAAGACTCCAAACCTGTGGGTACACCTATGGTTATTGGATGCAAATTAAGCAAGGATGATGACTCACCTGATGTTGATCAAAGTTCATATAGATCAATGATAAGAAGCCTGATGTACATCACAACATCTCGCCCAGACATAATGCACGCTGTAGGAATGGTAGGAAGATTTTAGTCTGCACCTAAACAGAGTCATTTGCAAGCTGTCAAAAGAATATTCAGGTATTTGAAAGAAACAATGACTTATGGTCTGTGGTACCCCATAAATCAGAATTTTCAGTTAACTACTTATTCAGATGTAGATTGGGCAAATTGTGTTGATGAGAGAAAAAGCACCAATGGAGGAGCCTTCTTCCTGGGTGACTCTTTAGTAGCATGGCTTAGTAAAAAGCAAGGTTCCATTTCTTTATCAACCATAGAGGCAGAGTACATTGCTGCTGCTACCTGTTGCACTCAGGTATTATGGATGCTTCAGACACTTGCAGACTTGGAGGTAAAATACACTGCACTGATCCCAATTCATTGTGATAACACTAGTGCTATTAATGTGTCTAAAAATCCTGTATTCCACTCCAAGACCAAGCATATTCCCATAAAATATAATTTTCTAAGAGAGCAGGTCACCAATCAGATTGTTCAGGTCCATTACATTCCCACTACAGAACAAATTGCAGACATATTTACTAAACCCCTAGCCAAGACACCATTTGAATATCTCAGACAGAAGATGGGTGTCATCCCGTCTCACATCTAAGAGAGTCCATCCTATTAGGGGGATTCCTATATTGGTTGCATATCTGATACCTCCTAAAATTAATCCAACAACTCAGGGGGAGAGTGTTTTCTTTGACATTGATGTTAAAGGGGGAGAAAAGGATAGGGGTGCCTTTGTTGCCATCAATGCCAAAGGGGGAGATTGTTGGCATGTTTTACAGGCAGTGTATGCTTGTCATTGATGGAAAGTACAACAACAATAATGACTTGGGTACATGAAGGATGTGCCAGATGGGCACCAGAAGTATTTTGGCAAGACGATGCAGAACTGGCTTGGCAAGATGAGAGTATGTGAAGGTATGCTTGTTCATTTGATGGAAAACAAGCAGGCAAGAAAGACTAGCAGTGAAACGATGATCGAATAACAAGATACAAGTTTTGGTCAAACTTCATTTTGGAGTTTTTCGACTACCGAGATTTCGGTTACCACGAGATGGAGCGACAAGGACCCTTTGACATCAAGAGTCCCAAAATGATGAAATGCGAAAACTCGAAAAGGCACATCACTCGAAATGTTGAATATCAGGATTTCGGTTACCGGGAGATGGAGCAACAAGGATCCTTCGCCATCAGGAGTCCCAAAGTGCCGAAAAGTGAAACGCCGAAATTTCCGAAGCAGGCACATCATACTGGGATTTCAGATACTGGGAGATGGTGAAGTCAGAGACTCGCAACATCAGGAGTCCCGAAGTGCCAAAATACAAAATCCCAAAAATAGACACATCAACAAACCATGTCAGCAAACCACATCAGCTAAGGACACGTGGCACAATCAGGTAATGACAAGTGTCAAGATGATTCAACATTTCGGGCACATGTAAATCATGAATCAGAATGACATGTGGCAGTTATTTGACACAAGTCAATCCACGTGTGAAATCAACAGGTTTACCTCACATCGAAACTTTCTATTTCAGAGTTTTACACAGCAAGCAAAAACTCCACCATCACGATGTCGCGAACTCTGAAATGCTGAAAGGGACCATTGTGTGTCTCGAAAAACTCGTAGGGAAAAATGACAAAATCCTGTCAACCGTCCATCTCAGTGGGTTATGTGAACCGTCTGATCACTTTGAAGATTTTGTGATCATGAATTTGATAATGCTGGAGTCACGATGACTCGAAAGGGAAAAATCCCGAAATCGCGAAACCCGAAGTCGCAAAATGTCGATTCACCGGAATTTGAAGGTGTCAAGAACACTTCACCATAGAAACACTGAAATACCGAAATGCAAAATTGCGATATACAGTTTCGAACTAGTCGGTGGTCACCGCCTGTGGTCCGGTGGGGGAAGGAGCTAGTATAGACAAGCTCCTTTTTTTAGAGTTTCGGGGATCAGGACATGGAGTGTAACAAATATTTACCCCGGGGATCCCGAAATACCAAAATGTGAATTGGTGAAATAAACGCAAGATCACATGTAGTCAATCCAATGGTGTAGGTGATTTTGGGCACGATCGGAGGGTTAATGTTGCTCCTCCTAGTCTAATTTCTAGAAACCATTGATGGTCTCTGCCAGAGGATTCCAAGAAACCTTTGTGTGATCGCCAGAGGAGCTGAAGAGTATCCAAGCTTCTTCCAGTGAATGAAGATGATTCTTAGAGGGACTGACAAGTGGATGAGCGTTGAAGTCTGTAACTGAAGAAGAAAGTATAAGCTCGATTATGCCAAAGAAGACAAAGAGTCTCGACTGCTAGAGAGGCTTAGGAATCTCAGCATGACATCCAGTGATGTTGAACGCCTGGGAAAACCACCAGAGAAGCTGAAGAGTTTCCATGATGATCAGGTAGAGAACTCGACATGCAGAGGATGCAGAACCATGAGACACAGAGCATGCACAAGATGCACAGTGAGTATAAGAATATGGAACAAAGAAGAGATTGTGGTTGTTGCTATTGGGTGTGTTGCATGTGCGAAGAAGAAGGTGGAGTGCAACAACTGGGAGGCAGAGAAGACAAATGGTGCATTGAAGAGGAATGGTGTATAGAGTACAAAAGATAGAAGAATAGAAGGTGCAAGGTATGCGTGCAGGAAGACTGTGAGGCAGACAGAGTAGCGAAAATCTTGTAGAACAATGATGAGACTGGTAAGCTATTGTTAAACATTATATCACTGTAATAAGTTTCAGTAACACATATTGATAAATCAAGGTGGTAGGGAGGTGCTAGGGAGGACTGGTGTCCTCAGAGGTTCAAGTGGGTGCTTGAAAATAGGGGGTTGTAGATTCCTTCTAGTTGGTGCTAGAGAGACCAGGGATTTGGTGCTTCCTTCTAGTGGGTGCTAGAGAAAACAGAGAGTTGGTGCTCTCAGCAAGTTGCAGCTTGCAAAAACAGAGGTTGTAGCCTCACAATGAGTTGGTGCTCATATGTATGATAATGTAAAGAATGTAAATAATATTTATCATATAAAGAAGAAGAGGTTTTTACCTTGTATGGGTTTCCTCGAGAAATATCTATCTCTGTGTTTCTCATATATGTGACTGATGCTGAATGTGCCATTGTTTATTTCCCTGCATTATTGTGATCATCATTGAGTGCCTTGTAAAGATTTTAAAAGAAGCATAATTGTTTAAGCACGGGAACAACTGATTCACCCCCCCTCTTAGTTGTTCAACACTTATTACCTCTATACCTGCCGTTGGTTCCCTTGTTCAATCTTTTGACAAAGTTGGCCACTTCTGCATCATCTTCTGAGATGTCACTGCTGCTGGTATGTTCTTTTTATTTTTTCTTGCCCCTTTTCTTTGACTTTTTGGATTCTTTGAAGGCTGCTTCTTTTATATCTGGATTTTCCTTTTCAGTTCTCATTTCATATGATATGTATATTCCATGTAATTCGTCCATTCTTATTGAGTTCAGATATGCTCTTTCTTATAGTGATGATCTCTTAGGGTCAAATCTCATAGGAAGAGATCTTAGTACCTTTTCAACAATTACAAAATCTTTGATTTCTTCTCCCAATCCCATGATTGCATTTACTGTTTCATCGAATCGTAAAAAGTAAGCTGCGATATTCTCATCTTCCTTCATCTTTAGTTTTTCAAACTGACCTCTATAAGTTTGAAGCTTTGCTTCTTTGAATTTTGAATATCCTTCACAAATATTTTGAAGTTTTTCCCAAATCTCTCTAGTGGATTTACAATGTGCAAATTTGGTGAATACAGATTCTCCAAGACCATTCAAAAGTGCATTTGTGGCTTTGGAATTATTCTGACCAAGTTTTATTGCTTTGTCATTTTTCGACGGAACTGTCAGTGCTGTGTATCCATCTACAATTGATTGCCACATTTCAAATCCCTATGCATGTATATATGCTTTCATCCTTATGCTCCAAAATGCATACTTTTGTTCACCAAACCGTGGTATTCCATTTTTATACATGTTGTTGCTCTCCATGATCTACCTTTCAATGGTTAAACTGATTTCTGAAGGAACCGACTCTGATACCAATTGTTGGATTACTGAGAGGGGGGTGAATTAGTAATAGAGAAATATAATCCATTTTCACCAAAAATGCAAGTGTTATATCAATGTAGCATTATCATACAATATTTATAGAGTAAATAATTAGTGAACAAATGAGAAATCACACACATACACAACACACCAGTGTTTTTAGGTGGAAACCCAAAGCGGGAGAAAACCACAGAATGATTTTTCTTATATGTCTTGAAGAATTGCATTCATTGGAAGCACCGAATTCCTTTGTTTTCCAGCTACAACTGGAAGGAGGCTCCAACCTGCTAGTTTTTTAGGCTACTACTCAAGGGAAGCTCAAACTCCCCAATTCTATGGCTACAACCAGAAGGAGACTACAACCCCCTATGTTCTCCAACTACAATCAGAGGGTGGATACAACCACCCGTCCTTTCCCTGTCCAACCACCCTGAAGTAGAAGTAGAATGATGGAACCACTGTAACACTATCACTGTGAGATATTCCACTCTACAACTATATCAATCTATACCACTGACTTGCAACAAACCTGCACAACTACCCTCTAATCAATCTGTATCTGAACTGAACATGTATCAACAAAATACAACATGTATGTGACCTGTAGTGGTGCAACATGCGTATGTACATGCCCTATCTGTTATGCAACCTGTGTATGTATGCAACCAAACTGTTATGCAACCTGCGTATGCCTTCTAAAAACTAGGGTTTTCTTTCTTCTGAAAACTTCTGACCCTGTGTAACTTATTTCACATAGATCTATAAACTGTCACTATATGCAGACTGTATATGTACCCTATGTAGGCATCCTCATACATATATCTCTCTATTCATGTGCCATAATTGTGTGTAATCATGAATACGTATAATAGCCCTCACATGATATAGACTTCAAACCCTTTATGATATTTAGCCTCTCAATACATCAACCAATACAATATATTTTGAACCAATGGATGTATATGATGTATCTGAGCATTGTAGACCTTCTTGAGAGATTTATCTTACAATATAGAACCTCTGCATCTTCATATTCTCAAGTTTCATAGCTTTACCAACATGTACACACCCTAATACACTGCCATCATGCATACGTACGCACCCTAATACACTGTTAGCTCGTGTGTCCCTCTGTATGTACGTACCCTAATACATTGTTAGCTTGCACATGCCTCATAAAATAAGGTTTTTTAGTATTCACTCTAATTTCGAGAATTTCACCGTCAACCGTTCGTACTACATCAGACTTTCACAACTTCAGATGTATCAATGAGTACTTGCAATAAGCCTCACACAACAAAATATATTTAATGTGTTCAAGTGTGATTAAATGAGAGGGAATTGCCTCTTATTTATACTTTCATGTAGCATCCCACTTTCCTTATTTTAGGGAGTTCTCCATTAAATTTATTATTTAAATAATTTCTTTTGAAAACACTTTGACTTTTAGGGGCTTCTAGATTACTCATGAGGGTTCTCCAACTTCACATGGCCATAACTCTCTAACTGTGAGGAGTTATGTGATGTTCCACATACCACCAGAAATGCCATGACATGTACTATCCATATGGAATAGTATTACCTGCAAATATCTCAAAAATCATACCATTATCCATAAAAAAAACTTGGGTCCATTACCTAAACCATTGTGCTACTGGAATTCGTTATTGAACTTTCTTCAAGGGTTGACATCAATGACAACCAACCCATTTAATCAACAAGAATAACACTAGAAAGATCACTTTTATTACTGAGAGAAATTTTCACTTGCCTCTTCGAGGGGGAAACCTCTAGCAGAGCAGAGCTCTATAAAAATAATATCCAAGAAAAAACTTATCATACCCTCGACTCTTATTTATACTAAATATGTCTATCAAAAGAACAATCTAGAGGAAGATCCTTCAAGAAGTGAAATATTCTATTAGGTCTTCTTACATTGGACTTATTCTTCCTTATTGCTATGCCTTATTAATATTTCCCTTTATTACATGGAAATATTTTATTCTACCTACGTGAGGGGTTATGTCCCTAACAAAAACAATTTGAAATTTGATGATGTTGTTGGTGTTATCCTTAGAGAGGAAATGCGATGTAAAAGCACATGTGAGACATCAGGTAATGCGTTGACCATGGAGAACAAGGAAATAAAAAAGGATAGAGGAAATATCTCATTGAACCACAAGAATTCTAGGAAGGGCATATCCAAATCCAGACTAGGAAAGATAGGGTGCTATAATTGTGGGAAGAAAGGACATCTAAAGAAAGAATGCAAAGCTCCAAAGAAACAAAGAGATGGACAACAAGAGAAAAATCAGAAAGGACATGTAACATGTGATGTGCTACAAAAATGTTTGATTATTTCTTTAGACAATATTACTGAATCTTGGGTAGTAGATTCAGAGGTTTCATTTCATGCCACACCCCATAGGAAATATTTCCAAGATTATATTCAAGGTGATTTTGGACAAGTTTATTTTGGTTATGATGAACCATGTCAAATTGTCGGAATGGGTAAGGTACAAATAAATAAAAATAATGGAAACCAATGGTTACTAAAAGAGGTGAGACATACACTAGATACGAGAATAAATCAAATTTCAACATGGTAGTTGTAAAGTGAAGGTTGTATATCTACATTTATAGATAAGGCATGGAAGGTCCCTAAAGGATCACTGACAATGGCAAAATGAGAGAAGGTAGGTACATTGTATTTATGTATTGGTAATGTTGAATCTTCTATATCTATAGCTTCTACATGAGTGGATACAACATTGTGGCATCATAGGCTTAGACACATGAGTGAGTAAGGGATACATATACTTCACAAAAGGAATTTGCTTCTAGATCTTAAACAAATTGGTTTGTATTTCTTTGAGAATTGTGTTTATGGAAAACATAATAGAGTCACATTTCTCAGAGTTGGAAAGGAAAATAAGAGTGAAAAGTTAGATCTTGTTCATGCATATGTATTGGGATTAACTTAGGTATCATCTCTTGGTGTATCTCATTATTATGTTATTTTTATTGACGATGCAACTAGAAAAACTTGGGTTTATTGCATTCGACAAAAATATAATGTTTTTTACACTTTTAAGAACTAGAAAGATTTGGTTGAGAATGAGACATGAAAACGTTTGAAGTGTCTTAGATAAGAAAATGGAGGTGAATACTTTAGCAAGGAGTTTGATGATTATTTTTCATACCATGGGATTCGTAGAGAGAACACAGTTCCAAGAAGACCACAACAAAATTGTGTGTTAGAAAGGATGAACAAGACAATCATGGAACATGTAAGGAGTATGAGATTTCATTTTTTGGTTTCCCGTATAGTTCTAGGCAGATTGTATAGATACTATTGTTTACTTAATAAATAGAGGGCCTTCAATATCCTTGGATGGTGTCATTCTAGAGGAGGCGTGGAAAGGTAAAATGGTAAACTACTCATTTTTGAAGACTTTTAGTTGTGAAGAATTTGTCCATATTGATAAAGAAAATAAACAAAGCTTGAGGCAAAATCCAAGAAGTGTACCTTTATTGGATACAATGTTAATGATTTTGGTTATCACTTATGGGATTATTAAAACAATAAAATAATTAGGAGTATATATGTGGTATTCAATGAAAAAGTCATGTACAAAGATCAGTTGTAGGGAAAGAAACAAGAAAAAGAAAAAACATAATACACAATGCTTGATGAAATCAAAGAAAATGAAATTCCAAAGGTACCAAAAAATCAAAATGTACAACAACAGGAGAAACATGCACCTCAAACTCCTACAAGTGTTTTTGGAAGATATACCAGGTTAAGTAGACCCCCTGAACTATATTCTCCTTTATTGTTGACTAACTCTGGTGAACTAGAAATTTATGAAGAGACAATGCAGGTATAAACTAAAAAGAAGAGGGAACAAGGCATGAAAAAGGAAATTGATTCCTTGGTAAATAACCAGACTTGGGACTTGGTTAAGTTTCCTTCAAGAAAAAGAGCATTGCAGAATAAATGGGTTTACAAGTTGAGGAAGAAGATGGAGGCAAAATAGGTACAAGGATAGAATTGTTGTAAAGGGGTTTGCACAAAATAAAGGTATATATTTTGATGAAATATATTCTCCTATTGTTAAAATGACTTCAATTAGGTCTATTTTAAGTCTTGTGGAAGTAGAAGATTTGTATCTTGAACAATTAGATGTAAAAACAAATTTTCTCTATGGGGATTTGGAGGAAGAGATTTATATGAAACAACCATAGGGGTATGAGGTCAAAGGGAAAGAAAATTTGGTATGGAATTTGAAGAAGAGATTGTATGGCCTAAAGAAAGCTCTAAGGCAATGGTATTTTAAGTTTGACAATATTATGACAGAACAAGGTTATAGTAGATGTCATTATGATCACTGTGTTTATTTTAAGAGGCTAGAAAATGAAATCTATATTGTATTTCTATTGTATGCAGATGAAATGTTTGTTGCAGGGTATAACATGCAATATATAAATGCGCTCAGAAATAAAATTAGATAATTCATTCATGATGAAGGATTTGGGTGTTGCAAAGAAAATCCTTGGTATGAGAATAACAAGAGACATGAAAAATCACAAATTGATGTTGTCTTAGCATGAGTAAATAGAAGGTATTGGAGAGGTTTATAATGCAGAATGAAAAACCAATTAGTACACCTTTAAGCCAAAAATTTCAAATAACCAAGGAAATGTGTCCCAAGACACATGAGTAGATAAAATACATGTCTAGGGTCCTTTATTCATCAACAATTGGAAGCTTGATGTATGCCATGATGTGTACAAAAATAGATATTTCACATGCAGTGGGAGTTGTGATCACATTTATGAACAATCCAAGTAAAGAACATTGGGGGGAAGTAAAATGTATTCTCAGGTATTTGAGAGGTACTACTACTAACGCATTATGTTTTGGAGGTTCAAACACTATTCTATAGGGATATGTTGATTCAGATATGGCAGGTGATAAAGATAGCAAGAGAAGCATCACATGGTATGATTTTACTGTAGGTGGAACAATAGTAAGTTGGATTTAAAAACTACAAAAAGGTTGCTGCACTTTCAACAATGAAACAAGAGTATGTTTCCACTACATAGGCTAGTAAAGAGATGATTTCGTTGCAGAGGTTTATGGAGGAATTGGTAAAGAAGCAGGAGAATAGAAGGTTGTACTATGACAACCAAAGTGCCATTAATATTGCAAATAACTCAACCTTCCATTATAATACTAAGAATACACAACTCAGGTACCATTTCATACGATCTGTTTTGGAAGATGGACAATTGAATGGAAAAGATACATACTAGCCAGAATCCTAGAAACATGTTAACAAAGGTAGTAACCAGGGAGAAAATGAGTTCCTGCTCAGTTTGAGTTGGAATTCAATCATGAAGGTGAAGATGAGAAATTTTCCAGGTCCAAGGTGCATCATATTCCAAAATGTACAACAATAGTGGAGTTGTTGTGATAAGTCTCCAAGTGCGAGATTGTTGGTTGTGGAGCCTAATGATCTTCCTGATTCAAAGGTATTTTTTCAGTGGCGTTTGGACCTCATCACCTTATGGGGGTGTGAGGGGGGGATTTACACCCCACATCTCTCAACAGGGGGGTCCAAGGGGGGGGGTGAGAAATTTTGGATCCCCCCCCCCCAAGAGAAGGGTTCAAGGGAAATGCCCCCAAAGAGAAATTTTTGGGAAAATTTCCTTGTACCATATTATCATTTCTTAATCAATATGGACTCTTCATTATAAGGTCACAGATCTGACAATAAAATTTATGTTAGGTGTAACGTCCCCGACCACCAACCCCTCCTGGGTAATGCTACCTAAACCACTGTATCTTTGTTTTTGGTGCTCTAATATATATACATACATACATACATACATACATACATACATACATAATAAAATTTTAAACCAACACACCATTATGTTCATACACATTTCATGCAGAAGCGACAATAATACATACATGCAATAAACACAGACAATTTTGATAACATTATAACACATGTACACAATACACATCATACAGAGAACAAAGATTTGGTACTTATCTTTTAATATATGACCACCAACTACGTGCATACTTTCCACAAACCTCCCATCCTTAGACCACGCTGCTCATCACGCTCAATAGTGGGTCACCCCCGAGCTGGGACTAAACTCCACCCATGGAAAAGTAATCCTAGATCTAGGTTGAGGCTACGGGAAACTGCATTATGCAACTGGAAGGATTCTCTCCAAGGATCCTACTTACGCCCACTGCTCATAGACTCTCATTCCCAAAATTCCTATCCCACCCTGGGAATATGCACCTTCAATGTTCCACAGTCCATCGGCTGCTCCACTTCCCTTCTAGTGCTTCAGAAATAGGACGGATCAATAATTCTCAGAGATTCGTAGCTGGTATTGGACTCCCTCTAGGAGAAATCACTTCCCAACAAACTCTCTCACCTGGAGAGAGTTTCTCACAGGCCTGAAAACCCGCTTCTTAAACCCACAAGCCTGACAACCCGCCTTTTCAAACCACAAGCCTGACAACCTGCTTCTTCAGTTCAACTTCTAAGTCAATTCAAGTAAGGCGATGGAAACAACAAAGCTTGGTAACAAAACATACGATGGAAATGAGCCACACTCAGTTAAGAAACTATGTGGTCTGTAACAACCAATAGTTAAGAGAAAACATGACTCAGGCAATTAGAGGGTGCATCCGACTTCACAGGTTATACACAGGATAGCTCAAGTGTGATTGCAAGTTCCCAAGATGCGTGCTTTCTCAGAGGTCGATGATGGAGAATTGGTTCTATGCATGAATCAATGGGTGAATCAGGTAGGCTGGTAGACTTGTGAGAAGGAGAGGGTCGCCATAATGGCGAGGAGGAGGAACCCACAACGAGCTGGCTTTCCCAGCTATAAACTACATGTGACCAAGTTTACACATTTCTTCCTGAAGCTACATGAACTCCACTTAACACTTGTTCCCCTTTTTCTAGGAATTTAGGACAACAACTATCATGTCCACCTTATCCTTTAGGAAATAATAATAAAATATTATTCCCTTAGAGGTAAGCTCTATAGCTTAGTCCCTCAGCCTAAACACTTAGCCCCCTTCCTTACCCTACCTAGTGGAGCTTTGTCCCCTATCCTCTTTTATCATGGTCAATGTACATGCAACACTGTATTTATATTAATGATATGAGTATTTACATATACAAAAATAGGCTCTTTGATCTTTAGCATATAGGCTCTCTGACCTAATTATCACATAAGCCTCCTAGCTTATAATCACTTGCATCACCAAGCTACAAAACATATTTACATTCACAATTACAACTAGGGCTCGGTCTTGGGATATTACAATCTCCTCCCCTTATTTATGCACTGTCCTCGGTGCATTGGAATCCCCTCCCCTTATTTATGCATTGCCCTCGGTGCTACTATGTCAGTGTTTACATTCAAAAGCTAAGAAGCTTTGATAACTATAACAAGCCTCTAGCATTTACCACACCTAGTGGTAACTTATTATTGTTAATGAACTTAAACAATACCATACTTCATATTATAAAAATTCAATTTGGCAAAATTCTTACCTGAATTTCCCTTTGGCAATTATGAAACATAATTTCAAAAGAGAAATACTTACTTGCATAGCTACCATTAAAAAAGTCTGATGCTACTTGATTAGCCGATGACAATATAAGCTCTCATGCCTCTTTATCAGTATTATAATCAACATTCCAACTTCCTATTGCTTCCTTCCATTTGTAGAAACATCATCAACAACACTTTCAAACATGAAAGCATTCTCTTTTTATGGCTATCCCAACAAGCCATAACATACTTGCTGCTACAATAATTGCAACAACTTCTTTCTCCCTGTATCATTTTCCCTTGTTGATCCCAAAAGTCTTCAATTCTTCTGGATTCCTGAACTTCATGTGCTCTCACTGTAACCACTTTGCATGATTATTTCTAACCTGAGCACTTTCTATCCAAATAACTCTTTTCTGCCTTCGATTTTCCAACCTAATTCTTAAGTTGATATTAACCTTCCTCTTTTATTTATTTCCTGGATCCATCTATCCCAACTCATACTTGGATGAATTATAATTCCAATCATGCTATCTTATAGACTTTGGATATTCAACATCCATTTACTTTTCGGAATGAACTACTTCATCCCTTCCCTGATTGAGTACTTTAGTATTTGAGTTTTATTGCACTCTTCTATTCTCCTTTCCAACTAGCCTCAAAATTGGCTTGTATAGCCAATCTCTAGCATACTATAAGGATGCACATATGCCTCCTTTGCTATCCACATAGAATTAATTAAAAGTACTTAATACTTATTTTAATTTATTTCATAATTTCAAGTGATAACTCCAACCTATGGGGATGTCACTAATGGCTCTATGACACTTGAGATGGATTCTTCTCAGGCACCATCCCTTTTGCATTTAAAACCATACATAGAACCAATTTTTTCTTTACGGTTCCTTACTGACTCTCTACAAAGATTCATTTATTTTTGAAGTCTTTCATGGCTTTGACATCTACATGCTATTGTGGAAATATATTCAATACCTTTGGAATGCATAAAAAATCCATTACTATTCTTGATTTCCCTCTTGGAGTGTTGTCCTGCATTCCCATTAGCTTGATGTCTACCTAATGGTTTCTTCTTCGAATATCTTATGATGTTCATGGACTTGCAACTACATATTATGCTCATATTAATTTTTAGCATCCCACTATTACTTGGATCCCTTTGATCCAACTCCTACATGACCCAATTATATTTTCAGTCATGTTCTCTGAGTAACCTTGGATAGTTAACACCAAATTCCTTCTTGAGGTACTTGATTTAGCCTTTCCATGACTGAGAATATCAACACTTGGATTTGCTTTATGAATTATTACTTTATCTTGTCATAACCCATTTGATTTCCTTTTGACATGCATATTCAACTTCCAACATGTCACCTTTGATGAACTACATACCATGCTTCCATTGCGCATTCCGATAGAAATAATGGGGTTGCTATCTCCAAACTGTAGGACTGAACTTTTGAGATGTTTTTACTTTCTCCATGCACACATTTCATCTTTATTTATCTTTATCTTTATATATATATATATATATATATATATATATATATATATATATATATATATATATATATATATATATAGAACAAGTCTTCCCCGAACCATAATTTTACTCAGGTTTTCCATGTTGGTTATGGGACCCAACATCTCATCCAATAAATTCTTAAAGATATTAAATGTAAAGTGAAGAGTTTTCTTTTTCCTTCTTTCTTTGATCTATATACATCTATATACATCTCTAGCATTTTTTGTTTTTGTTTTAAATGTAATCATTACATCCGAAAACAAGCATGCATCAAAATTTGTTAGCTAGAACCACATTATACCATTTTGACTTCCTTTTGACTTATTTTTGACTTCCTATGATATGAGCTGCTCAATCCTTAATTATGGCTAAATACCTGAAATCCTCTTTCCAAGACCTTTCCCATGACTGCTTCCTTGCTCAATTATGAGTCCTGAGCAGAAAGTTGTTGATGCAAGACCTCTTGTCCTAAAACCCTTCTATGCAGTCTTCTACTGTAACTGCATTGTAAAACCCGAAATCAAGGTGCTAAGGATATTCTTATCTCTCATATTTGAGGATCGAATATCCATGTAACCTCAATTTTAATACAGAGGTGTTGAACCTAGTTCTTCTCGAATGCCCAAAGGACCTATAAATCTGACCCAGGTGATCAAGGCTATGAAATCACTTAATTCTTCTAGTTCTTACCTCCAATCGAGGATCAATGGTCATGATTTAACTGGTGTGGAGATATACGATCAGGGATGATTGCGGAGTCCCAACTAGTGCGAAATTTATCTCCTTTCCTAAGTTCCAAAATAGAAACTGCTCACCTACAGTGGAATTGATGCCAACCATTGATATTTACAAATATACAGATCAACAGTCTAGGAGGATTGCGGAGGTTAAACCTGCACAAATTTTATTTATTCCCCTAATCTCCACAAATTATCTCCACCGTAGATCTTACTTGTGATGATCCGACGTTCCCCCTCTGCAAATCCTAGATCTAACAGTTGTTGTGGATTTATGTTGAATTCATGCTTCGATGGTCATGATCTATTATTTCCTTAGATCGATGGCTTCTGTAGCTTCTTTCAACATGGATGCATGAGCTACCTTAACCTTAATGGCTATTTGAAAATTGTCTTTCTTGTGAGTTGATCTTTGCACATGTGATCTTCTTCTAGAGTTGAATTTTGTTCTCGAACTTATGTTGGATCCTCTTGTAAGGTACACATGCTTTATTTACATATTTAGGTATAGGTTCGTATGATTCGAGACCCCATGGAATCCTTCTCTAAGCCCCCTTTGTTTTGAAATCAATTTTTGGGCACTAGCCCTTTTCTTTGGCCCCCAATCTCATGTGACCACGGGTTGTGACCAAGTGCTAGGCACTTATCTGGAGCTTCAGGACTTTGGGGATCTAGAGCTTCAGAGGTTTCCCTTTTTTCATGTGTCCCAAACATCACAAAACAATGAACTGACAATGTGTGAAGAACGGTGGATCTACGGTCCACATTCCTTGCTCGGATCTAAGGTGGATTAGAGCTTTGAGGACTCCAGCTTCAACGATTTCCAAAGCACTTTCCAACAAATCTCTCGGAGTGCCAAATCGACGAAATCATAAAGTAGGGTGGATCAATGGTTTATGACTTCTCAACATCCAATGACTGATACCCACTATAGAACTCCTAGCTTCAGAGCTTAGGGACTTCAGATATTCAAAGCTTCGTGACTTCGGAGGATTTCACATCTCCACATCCCAAAACTCCCAAACTGCTAATCTCCAAACACTTCCACGTAACCCCTGGTGATGTCATTACGTCATGTCACCTCGATGCTGCGAAACTTCAGAAACTTCTTCCTTCCATTCCTTCATGCACCATTTCTTCTAGAGTGTCAAGTCTCCGAACTTCATGATCTGGCGCCATGCATCAACTGGGGCCCATGGTTTCCATTCTTGAACTAATAAATGCTAAAAATGTCACATCAAAATTTATACTTTTCAAATTGTGGGGACATGGGTTGGTGGTTTTGGAGTAACCCTCTGATGATTCCACAATTTTCCCCATGCTGTCATGTACCCCTTTGGGAAACCATGGTTTGGATTGTGAGATCACCTTGTAGAATTATCTTCAGCACAACTTTGATCTCCACAATGCCATTCGACCATCGATCTTGATAGATTGTGATCAAAGTTATGCATGCTTGATCTGACTAACTTCTTCACCAAGCTTAACTACCTTGTGGCACCACCAAGAGCGCCATGTGGTAGGACACACGAAGCCGACACATGGCCCAATCAGGCGGGTGATACATGTCATGCTCTAGCTACATTTGTATATTACAAAGTGTTAGTCTCTAATTTTGTCTTGGTTTAGTGAGAAACCCTTATCCTAAGTTTTCCTTACCCGCACTTCAATTTTTATTTCTAGTTGTTTTCAATTTTTTTTTGGGTATCTTATGGTTTGCATTATAGTTTTGGGATAGTGTATTTAAGTTTGATTTTGAAAGAACACGGTTTAAAATTGAGGTGTCTCCTTAAATGCCTGTTTGAATTTCAAAATTTCAAATTTTGCTAAGTCATTAATAGCGCTACTGGAATAAGCCTATTCCCGTAGCGCAAAATAATCATGCCATGATACGCGCCTGCCATCTCAATTTCTTTATGATGACACAAATCGTGGGTTGATATTTCACATGTGTCCACGAAATCTTGGAAATCATTTTCAAATTCAACCATTTTAGAATCCGATTGTTGTGTACTTGCGCATGACTCATTTCAAATCACCCTTTTCTTGATTATCGTTATATTTTACCTGTTCGATTTTGCTGAATTTAGGCTTGCAGTGAGGAATGTAGGTATCCACTCAAAGGAATGGTATACACTAACAATTTCAGGTGGAAAATTTGGAACCCGAGGGCGCAAGTTGCATAATTATGTTTTGATGGTGCCAAAGAGGAGCGGACAGGTTGTCAAAATAGAACGAGAGGGTGTCAAACTTATTGAAGCCTATCCTTAGATGTATCAAAGGTTCAGAGATGCTGGGTGGTTTGAATTCCTCACCACTTTTCAGGGTTATGATGAGAAGGTTTCCATGGAGTTCGCTCTGAATTTCAATGGTCACGAGGTCGAAATCAGTAAGATGCTGATGCTAGTGACAGAACAGACTATCGCATAGGCTTTCAGGCTCGTGGTTGGAGGATAAATATGGTGGAAGAAAGAACATGTGGTCACAGAATTTGTAAACCAATTCCTCCTTCTAGATAAGCAAAATCCAGATTGGAGAAGGGGAATACCTCATAGTTGGATTCGACCTGAATTGCACACATCTCTAGTCATGATTCACAGGTATATCACCTGCGAAGGAAGGTTTTCACTAGTATATATCTACCATATCAGGATACTAATGCATTTAAATGGTGATTACCCGTTATATCTCCTTTATTTTCTGCTCAAAAGCTTGACAAAAATGTCGAAAAGAGTGTAGTCACTCTCTACCAATGCTAAAAGCATCCTGTTCCATCAAGTCCTAATTAAAAACCTAGTCATGTCTTCTTTGAGAGAATTACAGAAGCCATGGAGCTGGATCACACAATCTTTAAACCCTATCACTCAATCCAATAAGCAGAAGAAAGGCATAGGGAGGAATGAAACCCCTGTGAAAGAAGAGTTTTCTGATATCAAGGTGACTAGGAGGAGTAGAAGTAAAATACCTAGGTGGGAGCCCAAAATTGAAATGTTTTCTGAGGAAGATGTTAAAGGGGAAAAAGATTCAGATAATGATCTTGATGCTCAAACTATAGTCAATCTTGAAACACCATCAACCAGCAAAAGGGGTGCTACAACCAAAGGGAAAAAGGTTAAAGGTGTGTCTGTATCACAGAAACCTAGAAGAAATTCTACTAGGGTCACCAACAAGTATAGACTGAAGTCAAAGGTAATGTTCAATCCGTCAATCAAAGAAGAAAACTTCATAATCATAGAAGATGATTCTGAGAATGTTGAAGCAAGTACCAGGAAAAGGGAAAAAATGACTCCATTGCCCAAGAAATCTATCAGCAACATAAAAAGAATACTTACACCACCTATAGGGCCTCTAACGAGATCTTCAACCAGATTAGCAAAATCTAAGGAGATGGCTAAAGGTATCAGTGAAAACCCTAAAGATAAATAGGATTACTTTGAAGACTCAGATCGCATACCAGATGTGCCTGAAGATATATATTCAACAAGTTCTGAGGAAGAACATAGCTCAGAATTAGTCTCAAAGTACCAAGTTAAAGCCAAGGAGCCTAACATTTCCTTAAACCTGAATGAAATTGCACCTTCTGAAGAATGCTTAGGATTCAGAGTTAAAATTAGAACTAATAAAGAAAGCATCAAGGAGTTTCAAAAAACGATAAGACAATTAAAGAAGGAGAAGGCGTAGATAGAACAGTGGAATTCTCGCCAGCGAGAAAGGATTCAAGGTTTTAAAAAGAAGAATAAATAGCAAAGGGCATTGCTCAAAGAACTCAGGGAGATTAATTTCAGACTCTATTGGCACAATGTCGTGCTTACCACAAAGCTCAAACAGAAAAATGCCAAAGCTACTGCTATGATTATATCCTAAATGTAACATGGAAATTTGTTACAATCATGTTTAAATGTTTTCTAGGAAATATGGCAAAGCCTACTCATTTTTGGCTAGTGAAATTCTAAGACCTCGATCTGTTTTACAGAATCAAACAAAAATCCTATTTTGTAGAGTCAAATCTAATGCTGGTAATATTTGCTATATCAAGCTGTTGAGCTGTGATCTATTTTGGGGTTGTAGAATATCTTTTTGAGTGAACTACCTTAGTAGTTAGATACTATTCAAATCTAGTCATTAAAGGCTATACTAGATGATAGGATCTGAAAGTTTGATAGATGGTTTAAATAGATAGAAGAAAGACCATGTTCTGGTCGAAAAATTGGAGACCCAAGGGACCTTTTTGTGAAGCACATTATAAAGACATTTATGTTCAATTTTACACTTAATAGCAAAGGCATATGGATGGTTAGACCCTCTTTTTCTATTCTGTTATTTCTTTATTCATGCTTGAATTCATTATTCAAATTTGCAATGCCTTTTGATTCTTGACTGATTATTTATATAGTGGAAATTTTACTGTAAATATTATTTTTCAAGTTTGATATCAAGTTGACCTTCTTGTTTCTTTATGATATTTTGAGGCAAGAATTCTAGTGAAGTTGACAAATTGAAGGCTTCACCTTCCCATTTCTTAATTGGTTTATTCCATCTTTGTGTTCACCTGTTATTCAGTCAATGGGATATACTCTATTTTAATCTTGTTTTTCATATTGTGTTGTTACCTTGAAACCAGTTTCAAACCACCTTACTCAAAAAACCCAATCATAAAACCCTCAAAGCGCTTTTGCAATAAATCAATGATGCCCTAGATTTCCCTTAGTAGTCGAGTGAAACTTTAGGGACAAACACAAAGGTTCTTAAATCACTGACACATGTCAC
The DNA here is from genome assembly GCA_009831015.1 of Picea engelmannii. Classification (NCBI taxonomy): domain Eukaryota; kingdom Viridiplantae; phylum Streptophyta; class Pinopsida; order Pinales; family Pinaceae; genus Picea; species Picea engelmannii. The sequence continues at coordinate 104,522 of ML780112.1, forward strand.
ACATCTCATGTGTCCACGTCATCCCTAGTGACGTCAGCAGGCCACATCACTTTGGGACTTCTGGCTTTGGGAGATTTCACCGTAGCATACCCCGTTTCTCTTGAATGCCGAACTCCAAAACTTTATTACCTTCCACTCTTGGATTATCCCTATGGTTCTGATCCATCCTTGGTCAAATCCAATGGTAAACACTCCCCCCCAGATCTATGGTGTATATCCTCTTCGGGACTAGAACTTCGGGCTTTGACCCTTTCTGCTCTATCACAGATAAACTTCACCGAAGTTGTGAAGTATGAAGTACTTAGGGGTTAATCCTCATGCACCTTTCTCCATATCTGATGGTTGTGAAGGATCCTCCTTCTCCTGAATATATCCCATGACCCAACTTCAAACCTTGCAGTTCCAAACCTAGGGTTACTGTAGTCTCTTTTCTCTGTTATCTTTCTTGAACCACTATACCTCCTGAGCTTCCAAACATGGCCAAGGTGTTCTCTTGGCACTCTGGAATGCTCTGAAATTCAAATTTTTCCTTCTCAACAACAATTTTCTTTGAGATTTTGATTCCATAACCACTTATACAACCTAATTCAGGATCAATGTCAAAAACTGGGCTCTGAACTTCAATTTTGTCCATTTCGACAACAATTTCCTTCCAAAACCTTCTCTTCAAATTTCACTTTCCTAGCCCATCCAGGCTCAGGGTTGAAACCATGGATCTGATACCATTTTTTAATGTCCTCGACCACCAGCCCCTGCCGGGTAACACTACCGAAACCATTGTATCTTTGTTTTTTCTGCTATGATACACACACAAACACACACACACACACACACACACACACACACACACACACACAC
>ML780112.1:105396-118643 GCA_009831015.1 Picea engelmannii
AAGTTTTAAACCGAAACAACATTTTGTTCATAAACATTTCATGCGGAAAAGAAAATAATACATACATGCAATAAACACAGAAAATTCTGATAACATTATAACACATGTACACAATACACATCATACAAAGAACACATATTTGGTACTTATATTTTAATAGATGACCACCAATTGCGTGCAGACCTTCCATGAATTTCCCAGCCTTAGACCACGCTGCTCATCACGCTCAACAATGGGTCACCCTTGAGCTAGGAATAAACTCCACCCAGAGCAAAGGAATCCTAGACCTAGGATGAGGCTATGGGAAACTGCACTGTGAAACTGGAAGGATTCCCTCCAAGGAGCCTACTTACACCCACTACTCATAGACTCTCATTCCCCACATGCCTGTCCCATCCCGGGAATATGTACCTTGATTGTTCCATAGTGCATCGACTGCTCCACTTCCCTTCCATGCCTTCAACAATAGGCCGGATCAGGAATTCTCAGAGCTCCGTAGCTGGTACTAGACTCCCTCTAGGATAAATAACTTCCCAACAAACTCTCTCACTTAGAGAGAGTTTCTCATAGGCTTGACAACCTACTTCTTCAAACCATGGGCCTGGAAAACCACCTCTTCAAACCACATGCCTAAAAACCTGCTTCTTCAGTCCAACTTCTAAGTCAATTCAAGTAAGGCGATGGAAAAAAAAAGATCGATAATAAAAAATACGATGAAAACAAGCCACACTAAATCAAGGAACCATGTGGGCTGTAACACCCAACAGTTAAGACACAACATGGCTCATGCAGTTACAGGGTGTGTCCGGCTTCATAGGTGATACAAAAGATAACTCGAGTGTGACTGCAGGTTCCCAAGGTGCATTCTCGTTCAGAGGTTGATGATGGAGAATTGGTTCTATGTGTGAATAAACGGGTGAATCGGGTGGGGTGGTAGACTTCCGAGCAGGAGAGGGTTGCCAAAATGGCGAGAAGGAAGAACCCCCAATGAGCTGGCTTTCCCAGCTATAAACTGTATGCGCCCAAGTTGACACAGGTCTTCCTAAATCTGCATGAGCTCCACTTAACACTTGTTCCCCTTTTTCCAAGAATTAGGACAACACCTTGTTGATGATTGAAAACGTCAACATAATTTTGCCTGCAAAGTGTTGCTAAAGCCTATTATTATATAAGACTAAATAATGCTAGTAGGTTGGATCCTCTTAAAATTTTGAAGATCATGTCAATTCATTTTTATAATGATGAAGCTACAAGGGTTTGCACAGTTGATAAGAATATGGTTGTCATTAGTTAATATTTGGGATGTTGTTCTTTCATGATACTATTGCCTGCTATTCATTTATGGTATTTGTTCTTCTCGCACTTACACAACAAAATGTTAGTGAAAATTGCAGAAAGGCATTTTGAGGACAAGTAAAACACTATATCTAATGCAAAAGAGACCTAGCTCTGCGATACTATGTGCATGAAAATGATTTTTGATAGTGTTTAAACCCTAACTAATAAGAAAATGGCTATGAAATATTGTTAAAGTTACATTTTTATATGCATATGTTTGAGATTTTAGTGGTGCATTTTGGCAAGGAGATAATACAATGGTTATGCATTGGTTGATGCAATCGGTGGCTGATATGCTTATGTTATAAACATTGATGGCTCATGGAATTAATGGCTTTGCAATTTTTTATGGTAATTATGCTATTGGTGATGATTCTATTGTATAGTGGTCAAGAGATTTATTTGAGTTATGACATGGGTGGCGCATTTGGCAAGGTAACCATGCAAATGGTCGAATTATGGGCTTGGATTGTGTTATGGATTAAACATGTTTATATTCTTGATGCATTGGTTGATTAATGGTGTTAATGAGGTCGCATTGGCATGTACTATGGAGTAAAAGAGATATGAGCTTCCCATTGGCCGCCACCCTAGTTGGACTATTGTTTGATCTGGCTGTTGTGATTGCGCTCCAGATTTTGGGTAGGGTGAAACCACTCATCCACCTCTTATCTTAAGGTTTTGATTAACAGGTATGTCTCTTTTGGAAATTCTTGACTTCACTCTGGTTACAAAATATTTTTTGGCTTAGTTGTGTGGGTTTGTGTTTGTCCTGAGTACTACAACTGTGTGGAATTTTGGGTTTTGAATGAAAAATGGATGGTTCTGCTTATATTGTTTTTGAGTTCATCGCATTTGGTGGTCTTCATGGGTGGTAGTTTTTGGTTACCACTTCATTTGGTTAAAGGGTTCTTAAATCATGGATGGATGGCTATCTTCGTGATTCTTGGGTTTAATTAGAGCCCTGTTTTCCTATTTGACCCTGTCAAGGAACTACCTCTCGTTCACAAGCGTCATATCCCTCCCTGTGCGTACACCTGCAACTTCAAAGTTTCACTATAGTTGGTGCCTTTCCTCCTGTAATGGCTACTGTGCAAACCCTTAACCCTCCAAACTGGAGCTGCATAGGGACTTTGTTGAGCTTGTTAATTTGTTCCCGATTGTTGTGGTTTATGACTTCGAACGCGGGCTCACCCATTGGTCGTATGGTGGTCGTGTGGTTTTGGTTTTTCATCATTGCCTCTATGATAAAGTATGAACCTTACATTTCCATTTTGCATTCCTAAAGCTCACAATTCACTCGCCTGTTATCAAGGAAACTCAGTTGTTTTTAAATGGAAAGGCCGCTGCCATGTCGATTAGATGCATGGTTATGTACATATACCATGACTTGTTTGATTGATTGTTTTTTTTGCCACAATGGAAAATTGTTGGTTGATGTACAGTCACTAGTTGGCACTTGTGGTGATTTGGTTGATGGTTGACATGGGTCATGAATGCTTAGGGTTGCTCACACAGGTTGCATTTTGTGTGTGGTTTTTTTGAAATGAAACATGAGGCATGATAGATATGTTCTCTCTAGGGCCAAATGATAATTGAACTGGGTAGCTATCAAATAAATATCCACAATATCCTTCATTGGTTGAATATCCTGAGTATGCAAAGCTTGGTTAAATCATGATGCGATTTAAAATAACTAACCACTTAGTAATATACAAAGTCTTTGCACAATAATTTGAGTTATTGACATGACTGGTGTTTTTTGTGATAAGTCAAACTGTTGTATCGTGGTGTTTGGTTGGTTGCACTCTGCTTGTAGTATGGATAGTTGGTTCTTATACTCAGTGATACCCTCAAATTTATTTTTTAAGCATGTTTTTTATTGAAATCGACTGCTGTTATTTATTGAAATCGACCACTATTGATGACAATCATGTTGAGTATTTGGCTCAACTTTTAGGGTACACTGAGATGTCCTGTTTTACAGTGGCATGGTCACATTGCCTTGGACATTTTCCCCCTGCATAGCCCATGTCAAAGTGTTGGCTATTGGTTTTATAGTAAATTGTCATTTCAGACATGGCATGCGAGGTTTTGGTTGTTTTGGTCTTGATTATTTCACTGTGTATATGTATGGGAAAAAATATCATTACAGATCTTGATTTTCTCTATTATAGAAATAGTGACTTCATTGTTATCTTTGGAAACACTACTCTGAAATATATATGTGGATTTTGGAAATGCATGATAGTGATGGATGTTAATAATTACGGATTGGGAATGAGTGCTATTGTTGACTGTTATTAAATGCAGAATGTGCGAATAAAGGGAACATAACCTCTTACAAATTGTGTGAAATACTTTTGTTTTGTAATGGCACTGTATTGGATATTAATGGACAGTGAAATTAAGCAACTACATAGGAATTATTACTCAGTCATTTGATTGTTGGTTGATGCATATTTTTCTTACTACAAAAGATGTTATGGATTGCTTGATTGATCTCATGAATAGTAAACGCTTCCCCCCCCCCCTCATTATCTCATTTTATGCTAATTACAACTCCCTCACATATCCCAGATTCATTTTGTTCACTCCTTGTTCTGATATTGATTACAACTAAGAGAATTTGTGTGTTAAGTGGATGAAGTGGCAGTGTCTTGTGGTAAGGTTTTTTTTTGGGTTGATTTACAGTTGATTGTTGTTGTCATTGAGCAATGACCATTTCTTCTCCCCTTTCATTATACCATATTTTCTCTCAATACAAACCCCTCACATATCCTAGAACACTGTTTCACCCCCCTGCTCGTTGATTAACGATAGAACAATTTGCATGGATTGGATTGCATGAGCCTGATACATTCTAAGCCAAATCCATTTCGTATTTTTAAGGATTTGTCATGCATGTTTTTTTTTTTTTGTAAGTGAGTGGGAGATTCTATATTACTAAAAAACATGGTACAAAAGGAAAAAGGGGGATCCACTGATCTGCCAGAAAGGAAACTAGATCAGGGATCCCAAAGTTGCGTTGTCTATAAAAATGGGGGGAGGGCTGTGCCGCCACCCTAGGAAATTGACCCAGTCTCCGAAAACTAGTTTGAAAAACTATACCATAACATATACATAAAAGAAAAAAACGTAGAACAGGGGTGACTCCTACACTGATAAACAACTTGAATAGGGGTTGATATTGTGCCAGTCCAAGAGGATAGGATGGATTTCATCTCCTTCCTTTCTTGCCTCGTTTTCCTTCCTCTTCTCCACCGTGCACGTCTTTCTGATACAGGCTAGTGTTCCGCATCAATCTGCTGGAGTGATGCCCATGTGGTGGAAATAACGTAGGTAGCGGTGGAATTGTCCTGCCATTCATTCCATTTTTTCGTTTTGGCTCCTTTGGTCCTTTGCTATTCTTCTTGCACTAGCCTCTAGGTTGCTGAGGCGGCTCAAAATTTTTGTGAGCACCTTCTTGTGGTCCCGGATAGCTTCCCTACTGGCCTATTTCCTGTCAGGGCTCAGCTTACCTATTAACATTTTTTTGCTCCATGCTTCCTCCACCATTTTGTGGTAGAGGGTTGTTCTGGGCTGGGGGGCTCCTGGGTTGATTATCCTGTTCACTTCTTGAATGAGTTTCACCCAGGCTTTTCCCTGACGCGTCATGTTGACTTTTCTCTCCCACCTATTGATGACCGCTTTTCCCTTTGGATCGACCTACGTGAGAAAGGTACCCTTGTCTTATTTAGCTTTCTGCTTCATCCTTGTGATCTTCCAGACACTTGCTGGGAGTTCCTACCATTGGGGGCCCCTCTTACTCTAGGTATTCTTCATTCTTACCATCTCGGTTTGATTTTGGTGGTTCTTGTCTTGAATTCCTCCTCTATTTCTATTCAAGCCTTCCTGGTAAGTAGGATAGCATCTCTAATTGATTCTCTCTGGTCTGTGGATATCCCTAATGTTTCTTATTTTATGGGATTTCCCCAGCTGTAGGCTTATCCTGGTAATCATGGGTCTCTCGTAAAGGTGTAGCTTCTGGTCCTTTTTCATTGTTTCAGGGTGTGTTCTCTTGGGAACCCTGTCGTCGTCCCTGTGCCAATACTTGGCCTTGCATGCTGTACGCCAATCATCCCCCCCCATATCTGTTCATGGGTGAGGTGTACCCATACCTACCCATGACCAACCCTTTTGTTCTTCATCCTTTGCCACATGTTGATTATCCTTTGTACTCTCCCATGGACAACCCCTGTACTTTTTTCTATTGACAAGACCGTGGTGTCATAACTCCTCTTGTGGTGTGACCAAGATCTTCATTGTAACTCGTGTTTAAGTGGTGGCCTATCAGATTTTGCCTGGATCCTATGTGCCCTTCAATTTTTTCTGCACATCCAACCTTGATGTGGTCGTTTGTACTTTGGCTACCATCATAGTCCTTTGCCACTAGTTGGATGTAGTCTATTCGAAACTGACCATTCGGGATGTTAATCCATATGGAATCCAGTTCTGGTCCTTCCTTGTCAACCCCTTCATTAGTGATTGTATCTGCTAGTCCATTTGCTGACCTCCGTACCCAACACAAATCCACTGTGATCCCCATCTGCAAGTGCTCTTGATGTTTTTGCATGGAATTAGCCAAGTGCTAGTGCCTATGAATTTTTCCCACTATGGTACCGTTTTGGAGTCGCTTTACTGTGCTTATGATCAGTGTGGAATCTCCTTCCACTATGGCATTGGTCATCCCTTCCCAGTGTAGAATCTCAAGGCTGGTCTCCAAGGCTCGAAATTTAGTGGCATTGTTGGTTGAGTTTCCCAGACTCCCAGTGTACAACCAGATGATTTTTCCTTGACTGTCCCTAATTAATCCTCCCATTCATGTCCGTCCTGGGTTACCTTTCGATGCCCCATATAAATTCATCTTGAGGGAACCATCTAGTGGTGGTTTCCAATTGCACTTACCTACTTGTAGTTGCGGTGGACGTCTTACTTCATTGGGGTTGCACCCATCTTTCAGTTGAAAATCCTATAGAACTTGGAGGTCCTAGTCTGTGAGTTGCACTCTTCCTGTTTGGAAGTTGTGGCTCTGTACCGTTTCTCTTGTCATGGAGATTATTGTTTCTTTGATCTTTCCTTCAATCCAGCTTTGGTTCCTAAATATGTTCCCATTCCTTTCCTTCCATATTGCCCATATGATAATTCAGGGATGAGGGTCCAACATAGATTCACCTCCTCGTTTTCGCTGTAGTTCTCTTTCCAGATGTTGATAGTTGTGGATATATTACCTATGATTCTATTGGACTATTGGAAGATGCCTACATCCCAATTCCAGACTTCTGCTGTGTAGGTACATTCTTCTAGGAGATGGTTCATTGTTTCCTCCTTTTCTTCACATAGGTGACATCTGGAAGGACCTATGAACCCTTTCTTCCTTAGGTTTTCCCAAGTTAGAATTCAGTTGTGGAGTATTAGCCACTGGAATATTTTTATTTTTGGCCAATGGGGGTTGTTCCATAGCTTATCCCATTGATGCATCGAGTCTTCTTGGTCCTGGTCCGCTATATAGTGTTGGAATTCTTTGAGATTGAATTCTCCTCTGTATTTGTGCCCCCATCTTAGCTAGTCATTTCCATCCATGACTGCAATTTTTTGTCTCCCCAATTCCTCCTCCACCTCTTTTACTGTGGTTGTGATTTGGTCTCTATTCCATGGGGTGAGAGTGTTCCAGATTCTCCATTTTTTGTGATCTGTTTCTTGTTTCCAGTAATGGTAGACTCTGGTTTTTCCTTTCACAATCAACTCCTATTGGAGTCCCCCCCAGCCCGGTTTTTCCATTCTAGGTTCCTGTTGTTAGGTGTCCTCCTAGAATCTGGCTGTTTTTCCATTTCTTACTTCCCAAAATATGTGTGTCTGGATCCAGGCCTTGTTGTGCCAGGCTAGGTTCTAGATGGAAGAACCTTCTTTGGTGCCTCTGAAATAGATTTTGTCCTGGTCGCATATGTCTGGGCCATAATTTTCCTTCCATAGGTTGACCCATGTCATAGTAGTTTCTTTGATCCAGTTCCACCATAGTTTTTCCCCATAGGCATCATTGGTCACTTGCGGGTTGTGTAACCCCAGGCCTCCTTTACTTTTTGGTTTACAAACCTTTTCCCAAGCCACCAATGCCCATTTTTTCATTGTTTCCGCACCTCGCCACAATAATTCCTTTTGTATGATTCTTATTTTTTGTAGTATCCCCTTGGGTGTTGGGAAAACAAACATCATAAAGGTTGGAATTTCTTGCAAAACCGACTTGGTCAGGATAAGTCTTCCGGCTAGGTTGAGGGATCTGTACGTCCAATTTTTTACCCAGTCTTGTAGCTTGTTGATTATTCCTTCCCAAGTTGATATTTTGTAAGCTTTGTTTGTCAAGGGAATGCCTAAGTACTTGGTTGGGAGTGATTTTCATTCAAAGCCCAAGATCTTGGCCAAATTTCTTTGTATTGTGGGGTTGGTATTAAAGAAGAAGATCATAGATTTGGACTGGTTGATCTTTTCCCCCGAGGCTTCCCCAAACTCATCTAACATTTGTTTGTAGGCTTTTACTTACTTGACCATGGGTATGCCATGCAGTAAGGTGTCATCCACGAACTATTGGTGTGTGGAAGTAGGGAAATTCTTGAAGGGTTTGATACCTTTTATTTCCCTTGTTGTTGTTGCAATTTTTATGCTTCTATTGAGACTTTCCTTCATTAGAATGAATAGGAAAGGGGACAGTGGGTCTCCTTGTATGATGCCTCTCATTGGCCATAAAGCTTTGGCAGGTTCTCCATTTACTAGTAGTGAGTAGCTTGTTGTGGATACTAGGATGACTATCCAACTGATCTAGTGATGGGTGAAGCCGAAGGCTTCCAGGGTCTTGATCATATAGTGTCATCTAATTTTTTCATAAGCTTTTGCTAGGTCCAATTGTATTATCATTCGCCCTCTCTTCTAAAGATTTAGGGTGTGGATAAGTTCATGGGCATGGATGATATTGTCCATTATTTGTCTTCCTTCCATGAAACCTGCCTATTATTGTGAAACCAGTGTGAGTAGGAGTGGTTTCAATATATTTTCTATAACCTTAGAGATTATCTTATACACCACATTGCACATCGCTATAGGTCTGTAACGATCAGGGGTTTTGGCTTCATTCTCTTTGGGGATAAGTGTAATCATTGTAGCATTTAGTGTTTTTAGAATGGAGGATGACCTTCTATAGTCTTCCACTACCCTAGATACGTCATGTTTGAAAATTTCCTAGTAGGCTTTGAAGAAATCCACTGTAAAACCATCTGGGCCTGGGGATTTTCCATTGGGCATTTTCTGGAGTGCTTGGTCAATTTTCTCCTCCACAATGGACTTGTTTAGGCTGTTATTTTTTTCTTCAGTGACCAGGCGAGGGATATGCTGGATTATCCTTTGTATGGCCTCCATTCTGTCTTGGTTGGGTTCCTAGTCTATCCTATGGAAATGGTTTAACAGAGTTGTTTCGATGTCCTTATGTGAATCTCTCTCTATTCCATCTTGGTCCCTAATTTTTAGGATTTTACTATGGGCTCTTTTGGCCATGGTTTTTCTATGAAAAAACTTGGTGTTCCGTTCTCCTTCCTTTAGCCATATGATTTAGGAATTTTGTCACCAAAGAGTTTCTTCTTGATGGCATCGCGCTTCCCATTCCTAGGTCATCTGGATCTCTTCCTTTTTATGCTCCTCCGTGTAGCCCTCCAAAATGCAGGTTTCCTGGAGTTTTTTAATTTTTTCTTCAATGTTGTCCTTCTCTTGGTTTATATTCCCAAAAGTGTCCTTGTTCCACTCCTTGAGCCTATATTTGATGTGTTTTAGTTTCTTATAGAGTTTTAACATCCTTTTCCCTTGCTATGATTGCTCCTCCCGCCACCACTATTTGATTCTTTCTTTAAATGTCAGGTGTTCAATACATAATTTCTCAAATATGAAAGGTCTATTATTTGGTGTTGTCTGGAAGCCCGCTTCCAGTTGCACTGGCCAGTGATGAGAGCCCCCCCAGGGAAGGATGTTTCAATCTAAAGTTATCCCTTGCATAATGATTCACTCTGATACTAGGAATATGTCGAGTCTTGTTGCTACCTGATGCTGGTTCATCTGTTTATTATTCCAGGTGAGCTGACCATTATTAGTTTTCAGATATACCATCTTCGTTGTGTCTATGAACTTTGAGAATTCTTCTGCATCTCTATCCAATCTTCTTGTACCTCCTTTTTTCTCCGCAAGTGATGTGATGATGTTGAAGTATCCTCATAGGATCCATTGAAGTTTGTTGGATCGGTTTTTAAGATCTTCTAGGTCTCTTATCATTCCTCTGCTTTCCTCAAACACGTGGGGCCCATACACATTAGTGCATAAAATCAACTCTGTGTTCCCAATGATTTGCATGCGGACCATAAGGGTATGCCTGGTCGCTTCAGTTGTTGTTAGGATTAGTACTTGTGGGTTCCATAGGGTGAGGGACCTCCTTCCATTTGGTGGCCTCCAATAGCCACCATCTTGTACTTGTGCCATTGTTGTTGACTGATTGTTTCCATTCTGTCTGTATTACATTTTGTCTCTTGAATAAAACATAGATCCGATTGTTCCTATTTTAGTATATTTCTAAGGATTCGATGCTTTATTGGGCTGTTTAGGTCTCTTATATTCCAAGTTATAACCTTCATTTAAACATGTGGGGGATTTTGGAATATTGGTTGTTGTCATTGATGTCAACCCTAGTCATGGGTTTTGGATCGTAAGATTGATAAAGGTATTTGGACATGAAGGACAATTCACATGCATATAGAACACCCATGAATGGATAATATACATCATGTTGTTTCCGATGGTATGTGGCACATCACGTGGATCCTCATGGTTGAGGAGAAATGAATTTTTAAAGATGACAAAGTGAATTGAAGAAGAAAGTACATGTAGGCCCTGAAGATAATTAAAGAAAAGAATTACAAAATAAGAAAGTGTCAGGTCGGCTCTAATGTTAAAATGAAGTGACATAAATGGTATAAATAAACATCATTATACATTCAATTTGATACAAGTGGAATTTAAGAGTAAATAAGAAGTAAAGAAGGCCGGATTTCAAGGGAGGATGAAGTCTTTTGGTGATGTGTTCTAAGGTATGCTATTTTCAGGTCATCTTACCATTTTTTCTATAAATATTTTTCTAGAATGATTCAGATGGTGAAATCAATATGGTATTGAGAAGACATATCAAGTTACCTCTGGTAAAAAATTCATCTCTTTATTCACTATAATTATGGAGATACACTCTATGGACGATAGGGTTTGTGACCAATCCTGAAGCTAGTCAGTAAACAGGTGTTTCGGGTAAAACAGTCATAACTTCTTCGTCGAGAATCCAAATGACGTGGGAAAAATTTAATTGGAAATATTACAGACTGTATTTTATTTTGTGCAAGTTTCAGAATTGGATGTTAAATATTGAGCGTGGGGCATTCTGTACAAGTTGAGTCTCCTAAATAGACCAAAATTGAATAAAGTCTACCATTCTTTCTATAACTTGTTTTTGGGGAGGATTCAAGGAGTGAAACTTGGAGGAGTTTCAGAGAATACTTTGAGTAATATTATATATAGGATTAGAGTACTCTAAGGATGGAATAATTTAATAAATTGAAGAAGTCTCAGAAAGCATTATCAGGTTCTATGTGATGATTGGTTGATGGTGATGATTTAATGTAAAGTTTTATTATCTCTCATATATTCTTGGGTGGAAGGAAGGGGCAAGGATGGAGAGTTCAACTCTCTCTGAATTCCTGATATTTTTCCATATCCTTATTATCTTCTTCCCCTTTATTAGTTCTATCCCGTCCTTCCGTTTTATTCCATACCTCTGGGCTATTTCCTATTGGGGCTTTAATCTACTTTTGGGGTTTGGTTTTACAAACCCATCCTCATCTTGCTGTGGTTTGGGGTTTTACGCTTCCTATTTTTTATTAAGAGGGAATTCCCTGATTAGGTGACCATGTTCATGGAATCTTCTACATTTGAAAGGGATCTATTCGTAATCGATGTTTTGGATCCATTCCTCATCCCTGAATTCAAGGCTTATGGCTTCTGGGAGTTCTTCCGACACATTCATCTCTATACATATTCTTGCGTAAGATGTATATCTACCTTTTAGGGTGGATTTTGCGGTCTTTATATATTTCCCCAGTTTTTTTCCTATTGGTTCAAAAGTAGAGGGTAACCAATAGTCTAAAGGTAGGGAATATAATCTCAGATAGACCGACACCTTTTTGAAGGTCTCTTTTTCTGGGGAGAAATTTTCCTTCCATGGATGCATGTACAGTCTTGTTGATGCATGGAAATATGGCCCTCCTTAAAAGACTCTGTCCCTGACCTACAAGTTTATGAAGACTACTGTGAAGAAGCCTTTCGAACCTAGATGGAGCTCCACTTCCCCATTTGGCTTCCAGTGATATTTGATCTAGTTGCGCAACGTTCTTTCGGTGGGCCACAAGCCCATAAAATTGAAGATGATTGCATGCGACTTCATATGATCCCTGTAGATTTGCATTTATGGTTCCTCCAGTATCACCTTGGGTATCATTTTTGTTTTGGGTTTTCACGGGTTGCACCCTTCTACCCATTTGGTCTTCGTTGTGTCTTGCGTCTCCCTCTGGGCTTCTCTGGCTTCCTCTTCCATGCACTGACTTTTGCCCTGGTTCCTTTCCTGACCTTGTTATGGGTCTAAACTCAAGGTGTTTGTCATTGTTTCCTTGAAAAATACGCCCCTTGGCCCTTTCCCTCTGTCTACCACTACCTGTTTGTATGAGGGGGTACCCTTACCCCCCTCTTTGGTTCTCATTCTTTCCTCTTCTATGACCATGATTGTCAAAACCCTAGCTTGCGGTTGCTCTCAAATCATCAAAGATAAATGATAGTTGTCATGCATGGTTATTTAAAAGACTATTTTCTAATTTTTAACATATGTAGGATGCATTTTTTCAGTCAGGGAAGCCATGGTCGAGGAAATAAAGGTAGAGGTAACTGAACTGATGCCCAAGAAGGCCTAGGTTCTCTATACATTTTGATATTGATTTAGAAGAGCTTGGCCAATTGTTTCATGCTAGATTCTTTAATTGGATTGATCAGGGAATATTCTAACTGAGGCCTAAAAGACCTCCTTTCCAAGCTCCTCAAGCCCCCGACATCCCTATGCCTCCTCATGTCTCTTTACATCCTGAAGTCCTAGAAAATGATGGGTGGTAGGAGATTGTTCACTTGAAAGTCTACCAACACCGTGGCTGGCCAAAATTAACTTTTCCTACTCCTCCACCTTTGAAACCCATTGTCCAAGATTCCCCTAACCACTCGCCAACGTAATCCTCCCATGCCAATAAGAGATTGAAGACTGAATCCCACTAGAAATTTGATAAAGGAAAATATACTGCTGCCCCTTCCTCATCCTCCGATGAATATAACAAATCATTGTATTCATGGATGCATTTGAGGGATGGTTGTTCCCATGTGATCAGTGAGATAAAGACTAAAGGATCTGCCCAGCCCAAGGAAAATTCAGGGAAATCAAGAGGTGACAACAAAAACCAAGGAAGGGCTGCATCATAGACTATAAAATATGGCTTTTGAATTTTATGTTATTTATTATTTTATGACAGTGGACTTCATGTATTTTGGACAACATGTTTTATTTTGGATATATGAGTATTATTTTGAAATATTTTCAAATTTCATGAGCTAAAATTTCCAAAAGTAAATGTGTTTGAGGGGAGGCACAAGGGGTGTGTTTTCTTAACTAATGGATTATGTTATGATTATTATGAACTAAGGGAGTCACAAGGGGTCCCACCTACTAGTTATTATTTATTTATGACCCTATTATGATTATT
>ML780112.1:118696-146287 GCA_009831015.1 Picea engelmannii
GTGTTAGCTTAACTAATTAGTTGGTTCAACTACTTCAACCAATTCTAATTTGTTTAAAGCAGAAGTAAGGGGAGGAACAAGAGGGGGATAGAAGGACAAATCATGCTAAGGTTTGCTCCTTGAGTTATGTTGAGATAGTTCAGTTTTCATTCATTCACATATTCATCATAGCCTAATTCTCTTTTGTGATAGTAGGGTATTATGGTAGACAACAATAATCACGACTGAATCAAACCATTCAAACACTTGTTCTTCAAAGGTGTTGATATATCTTTGATAGTCTGTGTAGACTTATGTGTTTGTGAATTAATTTTCATCATTGATAAAGTCTATTGTGCAGAGTTGAGTGGGAAATAATCTATGGCAAGCTGGTCCAACTTTTAGAGTTCAGTTTTGGTTTTCTATTAGAGGTCCTTTTGTATGTTCCATCGGGGATTTCTAAGTTTGACTTTGGTCCAAGATTTCTGTGTGAAGTTTTGTAATGACAATGACTCTTTGGTGAATTGGAATGAAATAAAGGATTTATTTATGTCTCATATACCTTGAATATCATCTTGGCATCTTTGATTATGTTCTTACATTTATTTTATCAATTGATATGTTCAGAAAAATACATAAAAAGTTAATTTCTAGCAAGCTTCTTTTGATAAAAGACTAGCCTAAGAACTTGTAATTAATACTTGTGAGTTAGGATATATATTTTTGTTGGCTATAAACATAGGGTGATATTCCCATCTACTTTACTTTAGCTAAGTAAATTATGAAAATGCTTGAGTAAGATCAACTCATATCTTTTCCTCAACACACCTATCATGTCCACCTTAACCTTTAGGAAATAATAATAAAATATTATTCCCTTAGAGGTAATCCCTCTAGCTTATCCCCTAGGTCTAAACACTTAGCCCCTTCCCTTACCCTACCTAGTGGATCTTAGTCCTCCATTCTCTTTTATCGTGGCCGGTCTACACACAATGATGTATTTATATTAATGATGAGTATTTAAATATACAAAAACATTCTCTTTGGCCTTTATCATCTAGGCTCTCTGATCGAATCATCACATAATCCTCCTAGCTTATAATCACTTGGCTCACCAGCCTACAAAACATATTTAGATTCATAATTACAACTAGGGCTCGATCTTGGGATGTTATATTAGTTTTTTTTTCCATAAAAGGAAAGCCTCTTTTATGAGGGAATTGTATTGCGACTTTGTATGTTAGTGAATATTGTATTTTGAGAGAGGAGACTATGAGAGAAAGAAGAGGAAGTTACAATGGGTGTGCTATAGGTTGTATCACTTCATTTGATGTATAATAATAAAGGAAGGACCTAGAAATTTTTATGGTGGACGTATCCTACACTGGGATAACCACTTATATCTATGTCTCTATTGTGTATATTCTTTGTTTCATTTTTGCATTTATTTTATTTTATTGCTCCATGATCCTTTTTTTCTTACAGAAAGATACGTCCTAAAACTTCATTGAAATCTCTTTCAAATGCTTAGATAATGGGGATAAACTAGTGCTATAGACCTAAATTTGATCCTGCATCCAATTTAGAGTGAGTGATAAATCCCCAAAATTTTGAAGCCTAATAATCCCTTTGTTAAGTGCAGATTTCATAAGGAAAAGTAAATCCTTGAATTCCCCAACATTATTTTTTCCTTTTCCTAGATTAGCCTTTGTAGTGAAGAAATGAGAATTTGATAGAAATAAAATAAAACCCAAGCTACATGTCTTTCTTGATCCTTTATAGGCCTCATCAAATAACCTCCAAGCATAAGACCTAACCATTGACATTTCTCCCACAATCCTCCACTCGTTTACACTCACATTATATTTGTAAATTAATAAAAGAGCCAATACTTGGGTAGAGATTTGAAAATATGGGATTGGATGATCTTCAATAAAATAGGGTTGTAGGCCAACCATATTCCCTAAGTGACTAAGAAGGGAACTTCCGTAAAATGATTCAACTCTCCTCTTATAAACCACTCTTAGAAATTCATATCCACAGTCTCTTTACATGAAAAATCTTGAAAACCCATCAAAATCTCCAAATCCTTCTAGAATTTCATAGAGAATGGACAAGAAAACAAAAGATGAGTGATAGTATCCTCATTTTCTTTACACAATGAATTCCTTCTAGGTCAAATATTGTTCCTCTTTTGAATCATTTCCCAAGTCAATACACTATTATTTATAATCATCCACATGAATAGTGTACTCTTAGGTGAAGCCTTAACTTTCGCAACTATAAACTGCATGCACCCAAGTTGACACATGTCTTCCTGAAGTTGCATGAGCTCCACCTAACACTTGTTCCCCTTTTTCTAGGAATTAGGACAACACCTATCATGTCCACCTTAGCCTTTAGGAAATAATAATAAAATATTATTCCCTGAGAGGTAATCCCTCTAGCTTAGCCCCTAGGCCTAAACACTTAGCCCCTTTCCTTACCCTACCTAGTGGATCTTAGTCCCCCATTCTATTTTATCGTGGTCGGACTACACAAAACGATGTATTTATATTCATGATATGAGTATTTACATATACAAAAACATACTCTTTGGCCTTTAGCATCTAGGCTCTTCGACCTAATCATCACATAATCCTCCTAGCTTATAATGACTTGGCTCACTAGCCTACAAAACATATTTAAATTCACAATTACAACCGGGGCTCGATCTTGGGATGTTACATTAGGTTTTTGTTTCCATAAAAGGAAACCCTATTTTATGAGGGAATTGTATTGTGTCTGTGTATGTTAGTGAATATTGTATTCTGAGAGAGGAGACTGTGAGAGAAAGAAGAGGAAGTTGTAATGGGTGTGCTATAGGTTTTATCACTTCATTTGATGGATAATAATAAATAAAGGACCTGGAAATTTTTCTGGTGGACGTAGCCCACACTGGACAAACCGCTTATATCTGTGTCTCTATTGTATTGTGTATATTCTTTGTTTTATTTCTACATTTGTTTTATTTTATTGCTCCATGATCCTTTTTTTCTAACAAAAAGATACGTCCTAAGAATTCCTTGAAATCTCTTTTGAATGCTTAGCTAATGGGGAAAAAATAGTACTATAGACCTACAGTTGATCCTGCATCCAATTTATAGTGAGTGCTAAATCCCCAAAAATTTGAAGCCTGATAATCCCTTTGTTAATTGCAGATTTCATAAGGAAAAGTAAATCCTTGAATTCCCTAACATTATTTTTTCCTTTTCCTAGATTAGCCTTTGTAGTGAAGAAATGAGAATTTGATAGAAATAAAATAAAACCCAAGACACATGTCTTTCTTGACAATTGATAGGCCTCATCGAAGAAACTCCAAGCATAATACCTAACCATAGATATTTATCCCATAATCCTCCACTTGTTTACACTCACATTATATTTGTAAATTAATAAAAGAGCCAATACCTGGGTAGAGATTTGAAAATATGGGATTGGATTATCTTCAATAAAATAGGGTTGTAGGCCAACTGTATTCCCTAAGTGACTAAGAAGAGAGATTTCGTAAAATGATTCAGCTCTCTTCTTATAAACCACTCTTGGAAATTCATATCCACAGTCTCTTTACATGAAAAATCTTGAAAACCCATCAAAATCTCCAAATCCTTCCAGACCTTCATAGAGAATGGACAAGAAAAGAAAAGATGAGTGATAGTATCCTCATTTTCTTTACACAATGAATTCCTTCTAGGGCCAATCTTGTTCCTCTTTTGAATCATTTCCCAAGTCATTACACTATTATTTAGAATCATCCACCTGAATAGTGTACTCTTAGGCAAAGCCTTAACTTTCCTAGCTATAAAATGCATGCTCGCAAGTTGACACATGTCTTCCTGAAGGTGCATGAGATCCACTTAACACTTGTTCCCCTTTTTCTAGGAATTTGGACAAAACCTATCATGTCCACCATATCCTTTAGGAAATAATAATAAAATATTATTCCCTTAGAAGTAATCCCTCTATCTTAGCCCCTAGGCATAAACACTTAGCCCCTTCCCTTAGCCTACCTAGTGGAGCTTAGTCCTCCATTCTCTTTTATCGTGGTTGGTCTACACACAATGATGCATTTATATTAATGATATGAGTATTTACATATACAAATACATTCTCTTTGGCCTTTAGCATCTAGGCTCTCCAGCCTAATCATCACATAATCCTCCCAGCTTATAATCACTTGGCTCATCAACCTACAAAACATATTCACATTCACTATTACAACTGGGGCTCGGTATTGGGATGTTACATTAGGTTTTTGTTTCCATAAAAGGAAACCCTATTTTATGAGGGAATTTTATTGCAAGTGTGTATGTTAGTGAATATTGTATTATGAGAGAGGAAAGTGTGAGAGAAACACGAGGAAGTTACAATGGGTGTGCTATAGGTTGTATCACTTCATTTGTTGGATAATAATAAAGGAAGGATCTGGAGATTTTTCTGGTGGACGTAGCCCACATTGGCTGAACCACTTATATCTGTGTCTCTATTGTATTGTGTATATTCTTTGTTTTATTTTTGCATTTGTTTTATTTTATTGCTCCAGGATCCTTTTTTTCTAATAGAAAGATACGTCCTAAAAATTCCTTGAAATATCTTTCGAATGCTTAGCTAATGGGGATAAACTAGTACTATAGACCTAAAGTTGATCCTGCATCCAATTTATAGTGAGTGCTAAATCCCCCAAAATTTGAAGCCTAATAATCCCTTTCTTAATTGCAGATTTCATAAGGAAAAGTAAATCCTTGAATTCCCCAACATTATTTTTTCCTTTTCCTAGATTAGCCTTTGTAGTGAAGAAATGAGAATTTGATAGAAATAAAAAACAAACCCAAGCTACATGTCTTTCTTGACCCTTTATAGGCCTCATCGAATAAACTCCAAGGATAATACCTAACCATTGACATTTCTCCCACAATCCTCCACTCGTTTACACTCACATTATATTTGTAAATTAATAAAAGAGCCAATACTTGGGTAGAGATTTGAAAATATGGGATTGGATTATCTTCAATAAACTAGGGTTGTAGGCCAACCATATTCCCTAAGTGACTAAGAAGGGAACTTCCGTAAAATGATTCAACACTCTTCTTATAAACCACTCTTGGAAATTGATATCCTTAGTCTCTTTACATGAAAAATCTTGAAAACCCATCGAAATCTCCATATCCTTCCAGAAATTCATAGAGAATGGAATATAAAAGAAAAGATGAGTGATAGTATCCTCATTTTCTTTACACAATGAATTCCTTCTAGGGCCAATCTTTTTCCTCTTTTGAATCATTTCCCAAGTCAATACACTATTATTTAGAATCATCCGCATGAATAGTGTACTCTTAGGTGAATCCTTAAATTTCCACAATTTTGACCACCACCCTTTGATCTTAGCAGGGGTGAGGGATTGCATAGATATATGGGAGAGCTTACCAGTGTAATCAACCCTAGTATTATTAATTTCCAATAATAAATTGTCGGGATTCCCACTCAACCTTATATGGTCTCTTCTCACTTCAGTCAGAAAGGAATCCCATCCTTGACTCATCTCATCACTAATCCCTAATTCTTGAGATGACAACTATCCTTGGGACCATAGGGTAGTTTCAGTCATAATATTGACCACATTTAGTGTGTACCTTCCCATTTCCTTCAAAGTTAAGACCAGAGTTTTAGCAAGAAATAACTCATGTCCACATCCCATTATTGCATCAATCCCTATCCTTACCTTTGACCCATATCCAACCCTCCATGTCAAGTACTTACCAATAACATGAAAGGATAATGTTATGTCTTTCCATTGATTTGAAACATTTTGGGTACGTTTCCTCTCCATTATTACCCAATCCAAGAGAAAATGTGGTGCAATAATTTTTTTTATGATGATCCTCCTCCAAAAACTGTCTTTTGTGAGTAAATTCCATAGAGACTTTGTAGCTAAGGACCGACCAAACAAGTGAATATCTTTGATCCCCTAGCCCCCTTAAGATTTAGTGTAACTATTAGCTTCCATATGGCTAGGTGAGATCCCTTATATTACATAAAAAATTAAAACAACATTTCCTATTCCTTTCCAAAACTCCCTTTGGGATGTGGGATAAAGTGTGCAAGGCATTTGGAATTTCCTCTAATATAGATTTTATAAGAACTTACCTATGCCCTTGGAGAACCATTTATTTCACTAGAAATAAATGTGATTTTCAATCCTTGTTAAAATCCATCCCCAATTATATTTACCATAATTATTGGGTTTTAAAGTGAAACCAAGGTATTTCACCCCTTCATTAATATCATGACACTGGAAGGAAAGATTATTTCCATTCTAGAATTCTGAGTGTCATCCAAGCTAGATATGAACAAATCAAAATATTATTTCCATTCTAGAATTTTGACTGTCATCCAAGATAGATATGGACAAATTATATTTATTCCCATTAGTCTCCATACACATAGTATCAAAATGGAGTTGTATAATGTCCTTGAAAACTGGACCTTCACCATCATTAACAAAATAGAAAAGAAGTACATCATTAACAAAAAGGAGAAGTTTTAATGATTCACTCCGCCCCACCTTAATGCTTGAAAGTTTCCTTTGTCTCTTAGCCTCCTTAATCAACCTACTTAGTCCGTCTACCACCAACATGAAGATATATGGAGACATAGGGAAGCCCTACTCGAGCCCTATGGTAGGATTAAATAAAGAAGAGTCATGCCTATTTATCAAAATAGAAAATAGAGTAGAAGACACAGACCCCATAATCCATTTTACCAAACACTACTTGATCCAGGTGGATATTGGTGGCCACCCACCTTTTCCAGCTGGCTCAAAACAACTTTCTAGCAATTTTGATAATTTACTATTTTTAGCAGTTTTTCGGGTCCTTAACTTCTGGAGCCGTTTTGAGGCCCTAAATGACATTTTTTGGGGTATGTTGCAACTAAAATTTTGTGACACTGTTGTAGTCCTCGGATAGATATTTCCAGTGGGCTATCATACTCCTAAAACAGAGATCGTATACAAAAGTTACGACCCCGGAAAGTTGATGTACTGACTTACCCAAACGGGGCCCACATGACTTTTGGCGCTTCATTTCCCAGGGTTAGGTTTTTATATGTTTAGGGTTTTTGAAATTCCTGTTTATTGTAAAAAGGCCTAAAGAGCCTCATTGTAATCATCTTCTTACGAATGAGCATAGCCATCACATCTCTTCTCAGAGATAAGCCACCACCATTCCAACAAACTTGTTTTCTGTTGCACTTTACAGTTTCAACTTATTTCCTTATTGAATAGAAAACCAATTTTATTGTATCTCTGTTATTCTGTGTTAAGTATATAGTAATAATATGTAGTCATTTTTTTTTCTGCTCATAAAATCTGGATCAGTGGTATCAGAGTGGTCTGCTCCTTGTTGTCTTAATGCATCTCTCCAATGAGGTCGGAGTAAAGAGATTTGGGTCTCAAGCTTGTTTCTCTTGAGGAAAAAATCTATTGCACACCCAAGTGACCTCTCATGGAAGGAGAAAAGAAAGATGTCGGGACAAGAGATCCTTTCAAATTGCTGATTGAGGAATCCCTCATGCAACAGAGGAACGAGATGATGGATAATTTCGTGCAAATGCTTCGGCGACTACCAACAGGCAACACATCTTCTTCGAGCGGAGGCACCACCCCCTTCAAGGTACAAATAAACTTCGATATTCCTATATTTGAAGGTTAGATAGATGAATATGCTGTAGAAAAGTGGTTGAATCTACTAGAAGGGTACTTCTCTATCCATAAATTTTTGAATAGAGAAAATATTACTTTTGCGCTCCTCAAAGTCGTTCCCCATGTCAAATATTGGTGGGAAACTTTTTGTGAGCAAAAGGAAACAGAGGAACCTTCATTATTTATAGTCATGGCCACCTGGGAATCCTTCAAGGATGCTATTAAGGAACAATACTACCCTACCGAAAGTTATGACGATTTGTATACCAAATGGACCACACTGCGGCAAGAAAGAGACCAAGCAGTGCCAGATTTCATAAATATCTTCCATACCTTGCGCACCAATTTGGGTATCAAAGATTCAGAGAGACATATGGTGCTCGAGTATCACCATGATCTGCATAGATACATCCAGACTGAAATGGAATTTCTGGACATCTCATCCTTGGGCATGGCCTACTGATATGTCATCAAAATCGAGTAGAAGCTCAAACAAAAGACACGACAATTTGGGTCAGGGAACCCCTCACAACAAAATCCAGGAAAGGGTGGCCCCAACCCATAGAACAAAGGATAGAGTAAAGATGCACAGTATCAGGACAACCAGTCCAAGCTGAAAGCAAATAAGGATGCCAGAAAGATAAAGAAAGATACCGGGAAGTGGTGCGACTTCCATAAGAGCCCTTGGCATAACACTGCTGACTGTCGCTCAAAGCAGATGTTGGTGGCTGAAGTGAAAGCCACTAAATCAGAAGTGGGTTCTGACTCTGATTCAGAACCAGAAAGGGGAAGATGGATCATTGACATGGAATCTAGTGCCACCGTTGCTACCACCAATCTTCAGCATGGTGAACCAGACGAGCCAGAAGAAGGAGAGCACCTCTTCCATTCCCAGATGTGGGTAAAAGGTACCCCACTGCACTTCATTGTTGATAGTGGTAGATAGAAGACCCTGATCTCAGCAGAGGTCATCAAGTGGCTGGCCTTGTCAACAATGCCACACCCACAACGCTACACCATTGGATGGCTCTGCCAAGGAAGCGATCTCCGCGTTAGCCAACAGTGTCAACTATCATGCAACATCAAGCCCTTCA
The DNA here is from genome assembly GCA_009831015.1 of Picea engelmannii. Taxonomy (NCBI): domain Eukaryota; kingdom Viridiplantae; phylum Streptophyta; class Pinopsida; order Pinales; family Pinaceae; genus Picea; species Picea engelmannii. Next base: position 127,508 of record ML780112.1, read on the forward strand.
AAGATGAGATATTGTGTGATGTTTCTCCTCTCAAAGTTTGTGATGTTCTTTTGGGACAACCTTATTTATGGAAACATCATCCTGTATATGAGTCTAGGCCTCGTAGTGTTATTATTACTTTGAACATGAAATTGTACATGATACTTGAGGCTGTCCCACCTAGTGCTATTTCCTTGATCTCTGCTAAGCACTGCAGAAAGGTCATCTCTCAGGCGGGGAAGTTTGTCTTCTTCGTGATCCATTCTCAGAATGAGAGAAAAATCATAGCCACATCCAGGGTCTCTGTGACCGACCTCTCCACATAGTAGAAGCAAGTAGATAAGGTTGTGGAAGAATATTCAAATATCTTCTCCTTGCCTACCAGGGTACCTCTGCATTGCCAGGTCAAGCACCCCATCGATCTGACCCCCTGTGCACCGTTGCCTAATGGGCCAGTCTATCATTGCTCTCTGTTAGAGAATGAGGAGATCAAGTTACAGATCCAAGAATTTCTCCACAAGGGGCACATCCGTCCTAGCTCATCACCTTGCGGGAGCCCAATTGTGCTGGTACAAAAGAAAGATGGAACCTAGTGACTTTGCATTGATTATCGGGCTATGAATAAAATCACAGTCAAGAACCGATACTCAATTCCCTGAATCGATGACCTCCTTGATCAAATCATGGGGGCCAAATACTTCAGTAAGATTGATCTAAATTCTGGCTACCACCAAGTCCCGATAGAACAGACAGATGTATGGAAGACCACCTTCAAGTAAAAGGAAGGCCTTTTTGAATGGTTGGTCATGCCCTTTGGTTTGAAAAATGCTTTAGCCACTTTCATGAGGATGATGGATGATATCCTGTGACCATTCACCAATAATTTTGTAGTGGTGTATCTTGATGACATTCTCATTTACAACAAGACTTGGGTCGAACACTTACAACATATTCAACAGGTTCTACAGACCATGCGACAACACAAGCTATATGCCAACTTGGAAAAATGCTCCTTCAGCATGGACAGGATCCATTACCTAGGCTACATCATTGATCAACATGGCGTACATGTGGATCCAGCCAATATCCATGTCATCCATGACTCGCCAGCCCCAACCACACTCACTGAGCTTCTGAGCTTCTTGGGCCTTGCCAATTTCTACTGCAGGTTTGTGTTGGGATTCTCTCATATTGCATGGGCCCTCAGCCAAATAACCAGGGGTGGTGGTAAGGTGAAATGTGCATGGGGCCATCCCCAACAACAAGCATTCGATGATTTGAAGCAACGCTTGTGATCAACCCTAGTACTTTCACTACCAGACCTGCAACAACCCTTTGAGATTGAAACTGATGCTTCAGACTATGATGTGGGTGTCGTTCTCATGTAGCATGGAAACCCCGTGGCCTATCATAGTGTGACACTATCAGATGTTTTCCGTAAGTACCCTACTTACGACAAAGAAAAGTAATCCATTGTGCAAGCCTGCCGCCAGTGGAGACATTACATTCTTGGGAGGGAGACAATCATCCACACTGATCATAAGCCACTGCAGTTCATGCAGACACAAGGAAAATTGCAGAATTACCGCCATCAAAAGTGGTCCACATACTTGTAGCAATTCCACCTCAACATCAAGTATAAAACAGGGAGCACCAACTGTGTTGCTGATTGCCTTAGCAGACCACCAGTCACGACACTCACCACAGTGCTAGAGTCCTACAAACATGAGACCTCTAGATGGTCCCAACTCTATGAGATAGACCTAGACTTCACCACCACCTACCAAATGTTGGGTGCAAAGGCAGTTGTCAATAATTTCCATCTTCAGGATGGGTTGTTGTGTCGTCTGGGCCATATATGTGTTCCCTCAAGTGAGCGAGCGAAGCTGATCTAGGAATCCCACTACAGTCGGGTGGAAGGACACTTCAACATCTAAAAGACAGTGGTGATGCTACAAAAACATTTCTATTGGCCGAAACTTTGACAGGAGGTCAACAAGTATATCATGTCTTGCACTTCTTGCACTATTTCCAAACCAACCACTAAGAAACAGGGCCTGTACACCCCTCTTCCTACAACTGATAGACCACGGGAATCCATCTCAATGGACTACATGTCAGGCCTCCCATCCACCAAGCGGGGAAATGACTGTGTTTTTATGGTTGTCGATTGCTTTTCTAAGATGGAGATTCTGGTTGCTTGAAAGAAGAGCATCACAATAGATGCCACTGCCAAGCTCTTCTTTGAACGAGTCTAGGTACATTTTGGAATCCCACAAACCATTGTCTCAGATCAGGACAGTCGATTTATCAGCACATTCTGGTCAAGCCTCTGGTCACTGCTGGACACCAAGCTCACCAAATCCATGGCCTTCCACCCCCAGACAGATGGCCAAACCGAGTTCATAAATCAAATGATCATGCATATCCTGCACATGTATAATTCCAAGCACCCTCACACATGGAATGAGAGTCTTCCCTATGTCCAACATAGCTACAACTGAGCCCTTCATAGCTCAACCGACCACAACCCCTTTCAGGTGGGGTTGGGATTCCAACCATTGGGTCCCATAGATGTTGCACTTCCCCTTGCGGTCACCTTGACTGAATCCTCTCCTGCTCCAACTGAGGCTGACAAAGCCACCCGATTCATTGAGAGGATCCAACACATCCACCAACAGGTTTAGGATATCCTACATAAGTCTAATGACAAGTACAAGTAGCGCCATGATCAACATCGGGTTCCACATAAGTTTCAGGTGGGCGACAAAGTTTGGTTGCACTTGCAGAAAGAACGCCTTACAGGACCCCATCGAAAGTTTCGCCCACTCCAATATGGGCCATACACTATCACCAAGGCTGTGGGGGATAATGCGTTTGCGCTCAACATTCCTCCTTTCCTTGGCCTGCACCCAATGTTCAACGTGGACATCCTTCGGCCTTATTTCGCACCATTATTGGACACCTAAGACATATCAGAACCACTGACACCAATAGAGCTCAACCCCAACTGCATACAACAAGTATCCAGTGATCAGATTGTGGACACACAGATCAAGGGAACTCAACAACAAAGGATGCATCTTTATCGAGTTGTCAAAGCAGGGCAACTCCTGCACCATGGCAAGTGGCTCACTCAGGGCCAAATTCAACAGAAATTTCCTCATTTGATGGGGGAACTCAACGCAATGGAGACCATTTCTTCCTACGGATAGAGGATTGATCCAGGTGGATATCAGTGGCCACCCACCTTTTCTAGCTGGCTCAAAACATCTTTCTATCAATTTTGATAATTTACTATTTTTAGCAGTTTTTTGGGTCCTGAACTTCTGGAGCCGTTTTGAGGCCCTAAACGATGTTTTTTGGGGTATGTTGCAATAGATTGTGCAACTGTTGTAGTCCTCGGATAGATCTTTCCAATGGGCTATCATATGCCTAAAACGAAGATCGTATGCAAAAGTTACAACCCCGAGAAGTTGATGTACTGACTTACCCAAACGGGGCCCACATGACTTTGGCCGCTTCATCTCCCAGGGTTAGGTTTTTGGATGTTTAGGGTTTTTGAAACTCCTGTTTATTGTAAAAAGGCCTTGAGAGCCTCATTGTAATCATCTTCTTGCGAATGAGCGTAGCTATCACATCTCTTCTCAGAGATAAGCCGCCACCATTCCAACAAGCTTGTTTTCCGCTGCACTTTACAGTTTCAGCTTATTTCCTTATTGAATAGAAAACCATTTTTACTGTATCTCTGTTATTCTGTGTTAAGCATCTGGTAATAATACGTAGTCATTTCATTTTGCTCATAAAATCCGGATGACTACTACACATTGAAAAAATGCGATGACTACTTGCGACGAAAGTACTCTTTCGTCGCAAAGTTCAAGAGAAAAAGTTCAATTTTTTAATTTTGATCTAAATCCACCTCACATTCGTCGCTCTATCAACGGAAGCAAACTTTCGTCTATTTTTTGATGATAATGAAGATGGTAGACTACTATCTCAATTTTGACAAACTTGTGTTTTTGTCGCAAGAGCGACGCTCACTATTGACCGTTACACTTTTTGATACTATCCATCTTGACCATTATACATTTTAACAAAGTCTAAATTTATATAGTCAAAGTTCATTGCAAGAGAGATGAACTTTGACTTGAGTGTTATAACCATTCCCGTCTTCGACAAAGTGACCTAAATATAACAAATAAATAGGTAAAGAAAAAAAAATATTTAGGTCACAGTCGTCAAAATTGCGATGATGGTGACCTAAATTGATCTATAAATATTTGATTATTTAAATATGTTGCGACAATAATTCTATAACAACGATGATTTTGAAAGGGTATTTTTTGTGGAAGTTGTGTGGAAGATTGTCACAGAATATAGTTAGAGGTGGGGAAAAAAGTAAAGCAGGTGAAAAGGATGATGGTAGATGTTATTGCCCTTGCCAAAAATGTTGCCTCATACATCTCATAAGAATTTTAATAGCAATATCTACAAAACATTGTAGGAAATATGGGCACATTGATGGAGGATTGAATGAATATCATCCCATGGTAATTAGCTATATATTCATTATATTTTTTTATTTTCTCAATTTTATATAAAATTATATATATGTATATATATTGTTTGAATGTTTGTTATAGTCTACATTAATTTTGCATGATTTCTTGTAATTATAAAGTTAGAGTTGCCCTCTAACTTTCTACAGAATATTGCACCAAGTATTAGTAGAAATGATGTACAAGCTGAGGAACATCATGGCCAAGCAAATGAGGATCTCATGGAACAAGATGGTGGGACAAATCAAGTTAATGATCCCATGGAAGAATATGATGGGACAAATCAAATGATCCAATATTTGTTTTTGCAACCGGATGAGGATGGGGACAATGTTGGTATTTATGATGAACCTCTATTAGAAAAGTCAAATAAATGACTTTATGAAGGATCACGAGCAAATCTTCTCTCCGCTACATTGCTGCTAGTGAACTTAAAGGTTATGAATGATTTGTTGAACACTTGTATGACACAGATCCCAAGGTATGTAATATGTTTCATCTCATATTATACATAAATGTTGATTTTTTTTTTAGTGTTAATTAATGTGTAAAATAAGAATGCAATTTTTATGATTAATATTCTTACATTAACTAGTTATTTGTTATGTTGTAGATTGTTAGGTGAATTTTTGTTACCATCGTCAAATATTGTACCTCACACATATTGAGGTTTGCATGTCATTATGAAAGACATTGAAATGGATTATCAAACTATAGATGCATGTCCTGATGACCATATTATATATTATGGACAACATGCTTCCAAAACATAATGTTCACAATGTCCTATTAGTATATATTGAACCGATCAAGGAACAAAAAGGGTGCCTCGGAAGGTTCTTCGTCATATTCCCATAATTCAATGTTTTCAACGATTGTTCAAGTGTGAAAGCATAGCACAATTTATGGATTAACATGCACGTAATAGAAGTGGAGATGGTGTTCTTCGGATGCCTTTCGATGGTTCTGCATTTGGGGAAATTGAGGAAAAATGGGCAGATTTCAAAGATGAACCTTGTAATGCTAGGCTTTCATTGGCAACTGATGGTGTTAATACATTCACAGAGCTTAGGTCTATTTACTCAGTGTAGCCTATTTTTTTTTATCAACAATAACATTCCTCCTTGGATGTCAATAAAGAGGGAGCACATAATGTTGACAATGATTGTTCCAGGTATTTCTTTACATTAATTTTTTGAATGTAACATTTTCATTTGTTTCAATTTTTGCATAATATCTTTTGTTTATTTATTTACTTATATATATTACATGATATCATTCCTATAGTAATTATGTGTAATTTCAAACATTTAGGTAAGTACCAAGTTAAATATATTAATGTATATATCGAGCCTCTTATCGACGAGCTACTAAAATTATGGGTTGACATCATAATGTATGACATATGTAAACCAATCAGGGAGAAGAAATTTAATTCCGTGGAATACGTTTGTGGACAATTCATGATGCCCTTGGACTAACACATTTTTGTGGTATGTAGCATGCTAATATTTCTCTTTAATACTCTATATAATTTTTTAATGTTATCATGGTGCATGTTTAATTTTTAAATAATCTCATTGTATAATTGACATTAATCCATTTGTTGCAGGTCTTCAAACAAAGGGTAAATTTGCATGTCTAGTTTGTGTCCCTAAGATGATGTATCATCATTCAAAAAGTTTAGCAAAGATGGTGTTTGATGAGTATAGGCACCTTCTTCCTAAGAAGCATAGGTATCGTACTACTGAAAAACATCTTTTCAATGGGAAAGAAGAGACTGGTTTAAAACCATGAAGAATGACACCTAACCTATGGAGGTTGGAATATAATACAAATCGTCAAGGTAATCAATTTCATAATGTATCATAGATCATGTAATGTTTTGAATGTTTGTTTCAATCATTGAATTTATTTTACTGTATTTGATAATTATTTTTGTGATTTATTTTATTCTTCATTAAGGCCGCAATCATCATGAAGGTATTAATAATGGGCTTCCATGAGGAATGAAATGTTATCCTGCTCAATTCATGAGGTTTACCTACTATGAGGAGCTAAAAATAGCTCATTTGTTTGAGACAATGCATATCGGGAAGAATGTGACTGAAACGTTATGGAAAATCATAGATTGTAGGAGGGACAAATAAAAAATTGTCAAAATTTGTACTGACATCCAGGAATCCAATCATGCAATGCAAAGTGTGATCCGATATTCAAATAGATCAGATGGAGTACTAGACTAAAATAACCTTCCAGTGTTATTAACAAAGCATTATGTTTCTTCTAAAGTTATTGCAATGAGCTCATTGCCTTATTCTCGCTTTTCAATAGTGACACTTCATGTGTTTCATGGCATATACGTATTGAATGGATGCAAACTTATATTGGTTATGAATTTGTTACAATGATGCTCTATTTCATTGCTATCATAACGACCCAATTTCATGCTTAAATGTTTCATAAGTACTCGTTCATGCTTCACTTCTTACACATATGCAATTTTCTAAATGATGACTATCTTGTGAATGAATATATACATTTTAATTAGAAAGTTTCATCTTAAACATTGTATCTTGCTTGATCACTAATTATGAGTAATGGTGCATTGGTGTGTTCTGTTGAATAAAGTAAGTGTTTTCCTTCCAAGAATTCATTGAGCATTTTATTCTCTTACTTTTCTTGAAGCATCAGTTTAGATAAGTCAACTTAAGTCAAACAAATTCCTTGTCCTCACCTGTCTAGAAATGAAATGATAGGACTTAGTATTAGCCCCCTAGGAAAACCCTCCTTATGTTAGAAACCATGGCCTAGAAATGTAGAGGCAAGGGAACTAAGGTGATAGTGGGCGGCTTCCCTGTCTATTTCCTCAGGAATCCCTATCTAGAATATAGTTATTTTGAATAGTCAGGTCAGTCAACTAACTCAACCAACCAACCAACTATTGTTTCCACAACAACCCTCTTATTTTTATTTTATAAGAAAAAGGAAAGGGCCCCCTACCAAATTGAATATATGCAGATGGTTTGGAGTTATGCAACAACTTCACTTGGATGACCTCTTTAGTTTGCAATCATAGAACCTTCTATAATTGGCTTAAAAATCAAATTTTTTTTTTTGCTCAAATATATATATATATATATATATATATATATATATATATATATATATATATATATATATATATATTTAAATAAATTGTTGTTGTCGCAATTTTGATGTGCCATAGAAATATTGCGATGCACTTGCTATACAAATCATGAAAAATTGCATAGAAATATACCCTGTTTTTGTCACACTTGCGATGACCCTTACAAATCTTACGACGAACTTGCCATACAAATCACAAAAAATGTATAGCAATTTCGTCGCAATATACCCTGTTTTCGTCGCACTTGCGACAACCCTTACAAATCTTGCAACACACTTGTTATACAAATCACACAAATTATTTAGCAATTTCATGGCAATATACCCTATTTTCGTCACAATTGAGATGACCTGTACAAATCTTGCGACGAACTTGCCATACAAATCATGAAAATTTTATAGCAATTTCATTGCAACATACCCTGTTTTCATCGCTCGTGCGACGACCACTTCAAAAGTTGATTCATCACAAAAATTTTCCTTACTTTTCCTATATTGTAGGGTGTGCAATGATCTCTCTTTATTTTCGTGCTTGCGACGATATCTCTACATTATCTCATTTGCGACGATTTCCCTACTTTGTCTCATTTGCGACGATTTCCCTACTTTGTCTCATTTGCGACGATTTCCCTACTTTGTCTCTCTTTCGACGATATCTGACAACTTCCCTAGTATCGTCGCTCTTACGACGTTAATCCAGGTTTTTCACACGTGCCACATCACATTAAATGATGTTTGGGAGACTCAATATTTGTCACAATATCCATGACATAACGTTTCAAGAGCGTCGAAATAGGCGTCGCAAAATGACCCGAATTTGCTAGTGAAAGGAAGATAAAACTCTAAATCAATCAATATAAGCTAAATATATAGAAATGATATTCTCTCATAATATTTGATAGCTCCAAATTGATAATGATAGTAGGATACTGAGAAGTATTGATAGTGTGGAGACCTTCTAACCAAAGCTTATGGCTTCATGAATATGCCTCCCCTCAATAAACCCAAACTACTTAAGGGAGATAAACATAGAGAGAATGAGATTAAGTCTAATAGCAATGATCTTAGAAATAATTTTGTACAGAGACTCATATAATCATATTTTCCTAAAGCCATTAGATCTCTCTAGATGATCAAACTTCTGTATAAAGGTTATAAATGTTGAGTTGATGTTCCCATGAATCTTCCTCCATAGTCTAACCTCTTCAACTACCCTTGTTAAATATTTCCCAATCAACTCAAAGAAGTCCAAATAAAATTCAATATTCCACCCATCGGAGCCATGAATTTTATCATTTTGAAAAGTATTTAAAACAATGAGAAATTCCTCCATATAGAATACATTCTTTTCCACCATCCTAGAAAAATAATCAACCACTCTAATAATTTCTTCCATTTTTTCCCTCTCAGGTTCCTTAAAAATATCATTGAAGTATTCCACCCTTAGGTTTTCCAACTCTTGTAAAAATCAAGCCTTGTATCCTTCTCGATTAGACAGTTCCAAAATAGTATTTTGAATTTTCCTAAATGTGGCATAGTTATGGAAAAATTTGGTATTATGTGCCCCCTGGTTGAGCCAAATGGCCCTACTTTGTATTTTCCAATACTTCTCCCTATCCAACAAAAGATTACATTTTTTGGATTCTACAAGTTTGATACTATTCAACACTTCTACACTGAATAAAATTTTAACATTTTCTTTAAAAATTCTATCCAAATTTTGTTCAACATTTTCAATTGACTATCCCTATCCTTGTACCTCTTTCCCACCCAAAATGCAATTTTCCCTTTCACCAATTTTAATGATCTAGTAAATTGAGAACGAGCAGAATCATCCAAATTTTCATGATAGTGCTTTCAAGAGGCTTCCACCAAATATTAAAACTCCTATTCACCAAACCAAATGGTATTATATTTGAAATGTTCCCCAATATTTGAGGTTCCCTAATCCAATTCTAACATAAGTGGGAAGTGATCCCAACATCGAGAAGAATGAAACCATGTCCTGTACCGTTCCACCTTTTCCAATAATGCATGATGTACTAGAAACCTATGCAATCACTTGAAAACCCCTTCCACACCCAATATGTTGTTTGACCAAGTAGGCCTCAATGTAATAGGTTCAATATCAACCTAAGCTACCTTCTCAAACTATTGAATAAATAAATATCCCAACCCATCCTATCTTGCAGAGGTACCCCATATCTCACCTCTATTTAGAGTGAGATTCAAATCTCCCCCCATGATAAAATTTTCAACCTTTATCCATTGTGAAGATAGCAGATCAATTTAGAAAGTTTTCTTGCCCTTGTAAGGCCCATATATGTTTATAAAGTTCAATTCTAAGCCAAAATTCTTGGTAAAAACCTCTATGCACATACATGAGTACACAATAAAGGATTTACTTAATAAAATGTTCTGACTCCAAGAATTAATGAGGCCACTAGAAAATCCTTCTGCGTCCAGAGCTAAGAATTTCCTTCCCACCAAGGAATTATTCAAATACCTTACCATAGTATCCCTTTTATCATGGTTTCCTAAATAAAACTCATCTTAGGCTTATTAATTTCCACCAACCGTTTGAGGGTGATTTTTTTGGATCCCCCCTCCCAAGCCAAAAAATTTAATAGATAGGATCAACATGATTTAAACCCACCATGGGTTATTCTTTCTCTAAGAACCCTAGTAATAAGTATCTACCACCTTGATTAACTTCTTTAACCACTATCTCTTGTGAACACTTCATTAATTTTCTGCCATCCTTTTGACCCCTAGGATCCTTTATAATATCCAATCCAAATCCCCCAGAAACCATAGAGTAATTTGAGGAGGTATGAGGTCTTAGGAGTTAATGACCACCCCATCATCTACAAGGATAATGTAGGTCAATAAAAATTCTCTCAACAAGGTTATTCCCCCTATCAAATGAAGGGTTTGATTCATAGGATAGGTTAATAGAAAAACCCTCCCTTTTGTTCAGTCTAAGTTTTGACTCGACATACATTAAAAACGTATCCCTTACCCCCTTTAATTCATCCAGACAAAAAAAAAATAGAATCCTCCCCTGATTCCAAATGATTAATAGACTCCTTATCAACCAAACTCCAAAGCATATCTAGTTTTGTAGTTGAGAAGGAAAGAAGTCGAAAACCTTGGACCCACTGGGGCTTCCTCCTTAATGCCTTCCAATTGGCGAGAACCATAAATTAATGGAATAGAAACAATCCCAACCATAAAAACCATATCCACCTAAATCACCTCCTTATCTCCATCAAGAATTCACCCATCCCCCACAATTTCACCCTCAATGTGGCTCATGAACTCAACATAAATGTGAGGATCTTCTTTTGTAATAACAATCCGTTCTACCCCCCTACCATAATTTTCCTCTTATTTACCCCATAATTTCACATAAAAGACTTGTCACAATCATGAAGAGCATGGCCATATTGGTGGAATATAACAAAATTAAAAGGGAAAGTCATGTAAACCAAGATCTGGGTGTACAATTTATCACCAACCACCAACTCCATTGATCCAAACTAGCCCCAACTAACATCAATTTCTATCAGAATCCAGGAAATAGATCGACCATTATAATATTTGTAGATGTCATCCAATAAGATGAACTTACCCAAGGTGTTATCAATAGCCCGTAAATCATGCTTAGACCACAACTCCAAAGGAAAACTAGATAATTTTACCTAGACCGGAGTACTAGCAAATAATTCCTCCTTTGCATCGAAACAAGGATGCTAGGGTTTTATGGACAAGTAAGACCTGTCCAAAAACTATCTACCTTTTAGAATTTTTAAGGCATCCTCATCACACCTAAAAATAAAATTGAGCCATCATTTTATGAGAAGATAAATATCGAGCCATACCCTAGAATAGGAAACCACTCAAGTTGAAGCTATTTCATTCAAACATGGCATGGAAAATTTACGACCAAGGAATTTTCCCACCAAAGTATTCCCTTCTAACAATCGAATTTTCGCCACTCAAATATATTTTCCAACAACCAGAGAAATACCATCTCCTCGTGAGTTGATCACCTTCCTATTTTTCTTCCCTCATTGATCCACTACATGAATAACCCCACCACCCTGCATACCTTGTAATTGAAAATTCACACTTGTAACATTCCCACTATAATCCCTAGTTTAATTAATTCTTAATGTAGATATAATGAATGGCTAAGACCCAAGAAATGTAATAGGTGAATTGTATTTTTGAATTTTATTAAACACAAATGTGATGCCATCTGTTGGGGGATATGGACATAGATGGGGGTTGAGTTTTCCATGAGAGAGGAGGAGTGTAGAAAGGGGGTTTTTATCCATGAGTTTAATTCCCAATTTCTTTTCAATATTTTTAATGCTTTGATTGAACCTTCTAATTTTCCTTTGAGTGTGGAAGAACCCAATCATTGAATACATGTGAGGAGTCACATCCCATAGTTATTGGGAGAATGGGGCTGAGTACAATCTATCTAGGGATGAGTGTGAGTTAAGAAAACAAGAAAAGAGAGGAAATTTATATGGCCAAAGGGGGGTAGTTTAGATAGTCATGTTTTTGCACAGGGAACAAGCAGAGAACAAGAAAGAAGTGCGTTGGAGATGGAGTAGCAATTGAATGAAAATTATGGATTGTTTTGGAGCTATGAGATAGAAGAAGTGAGTTTTCAATATTGCAAAAGAAATAGGTTTCCATGCCTTAAGAGTGAACTCATGTGAGAGTTGCACTGCAACAACAAGCTTGTTGTTGTTGTTTTCTTGGTAGTTCTCCTAACAATGAGTTCCCTTGAGTTACCAGTAGTGAAATTCCTAGGTACCTACACTAGAGAGACCCTAATAAATGAATGGGATGCTCAAGGGACTAAGAACAATGAAGAGTTTCATTCCTTAGGCTGGGCAGGTTGAGAGGAAGGGAGATGGAGGAAATTCAGGATAGTTGTAAGGAAATGCTAGATGGAGAAAATTCAGGATAGTGAGAGACACCCTATTTTATGGATTCCTAGCAGCCCCATCTCAGAGGTAACTTGTTTTTGATATATGGAACAACAAGTGTATGTTTGGATGGAACATCCATCCCAAGAAGTTGGTTGCACAACTATTTTAAAAAGATAAGTGTTTATCATTTTTTTGAGTTTAACTGCTGTGCGTTTTACTCTGTGTATAAGAATGAATTATATATTTCTGTGGTGGATTTATTAGATGTGTTCATGTAGTTATAAAGATATAGTTGCATTTAAATAATGACATCAAAAAATGGTTAAATCTATGTATTTTCCTGTAGCTAGTAAGCTACATGATATGTTAGCAATTTATTTTATTTTTATGTGTATTCTTCTAGTAATGCTTCCCAGTTAAGTTGGGGAATGTTGAAGATTGGTATCAGATATTAACATTCAACACCATAATTGTATGGGCCATATGTCATCATGAATTTGAAAAATTCTTCATCTCATTGTTTGAGTTGTGTCGAATTTGGGGAAAATGGTAAAATCTGAGTGAAATCCCCAAATTTCTAAGAAAATTCAAGTCAAAATCATACCCATAATGTTTGTTTAAGGGGGGGTCATTTTGAATACCAATTCACTGAATCTGTCTTAGATAGATGAGTCAAACATTTTCACTATGGTTGCGATGGTCACGAGTTAGAAATATGGAAAATCAACAAAGTGAATAAAAGACTTTCATGTGCTAAACATTGGTGCTGCACAGTGCAAAACTTGTGGTGCATGCGAAATATTGGTGTGTGATATGTGCACTAAATATTGGCATTTCTTGGTGCAAAAATTGTGGTCTGTGTGGAGTATTGGTGCGCGGTATGTGAACTAAATATTGGAGCTGCACAATGCAAAACTTGTGGAGCAAGCAAAATATTGGTGCTACATGGTGCAAAACTTATAGTGTGTGCTAAATATTGGTATGTTGTATGTGTGTTTAATACTAGTGCTGCATGGTGAAGAAATTGAGGTGCACAGTATGCAAGTTAAATATTGACGTTGTGTGGTACATAAATTTTAGTGCATGCCGAATATTGGTGCGCGATATGCACATTGAATATTGGCACTGTGCTTCATAGAAATTGCACATGATGAATATTGGTGCATGGTATGTGCACTAGATATTGATGCTACACGGTGTAGATTTTATGTGTGTTGAATAGTGGTGCATGATGAAAAACTTTCACGCACATAGGTTTCCAAAAGGAAGAAGAGAAGGAGGAAAGGGAAGGGAAATTTCCATTGATAGGTGCAGGTCATATTAATTGTAAATCAATCGAATTTCTACAAATATTTTCCAGAATTTGAAGGTTATCAACTTGTGGAGGCATTTTGAGGGCCTAAATGACATTTTCAAGTAGTTGAAATCGAGAGAACTCTGTGTACCTTTGGTACACATAGTCTTTTCTTCTTAAAATGAAAGTGCTCAGTGAGATCTTTCCAATGAGAAATTCTAAATGCAAAATAGAGCTTGTATGAGGAAGTTATAGATGAAACAACACAAGATATATTTTCCGTACTATTTTACTTCCATAGGGTCATTTTGACTTACAAGTGATTGAATTTGGATTAGACAGGTGAGTTGGACATTTTCATGATGGTTGTGATGGTTGCGGGTAGGAAATATGAAAAATAAGATAAGTGAAGAAAATACTTTTGAGCGCTAAATATTGGCACTACATGGTGCATAAATTGTGATGCGTGGTATGTGCACTAAATATTGGCACTGGGTGGTGCATAACTTGAGGTGTGCATGGAGTATTGGTGTGCGACATGTGCACTAAGCATTGGTGTTGCATGGTGAAAAAATTGTGTTGCACGATATGTAAATTGAATATTGGTGTTGGATGGTGTGGCACTTGTGGTGCACTCTAAATATTGGTGCATGATATGTGCGTTGAATATTGGTGTTGCACGGTGCAGAACTTGCAATGCGCATTGAATATTGGTACATGGTATGTGCGTTAAATATTGGGTCTGTGTGGTTCAAAACTTGTGGTTCACGCTAAATTGGTGTGTGGCATGCGTGTTGAATATTGAATTGCGCTTTGTAGACTTACACATGATGAATATTGGTGTGCAGTACATGCACTAAATATTGGCACTATGCGATGTATATTTTGTGCATGTTGAATAGTGGTGCACGCTGCATAATTTGCGCATGCTTGGTTTTCCAAAAGGAATAAGAGAAGGAGGAAAGGGAAGGAAAATTGGCAATGGTAGGTGCAGTTTAGATTAATAGATTTTTACAACACTAAATCAATTGATTTTCTACGAATCGTTTTGGGAACTTGAAGGTCATCAACTTGTGGAGGCATTTTGTGGGCTTAAACAACATTTTAAAGTAGTTGTAATCGAGAGAAATATGTGTAACTTTGGTATACAAAGTATTTTTTGGTTAAAACGAAAGAGATCGTATGTGAAATATTTTCAACAAGATATTCTGAGAACAAAACAAAGCTTGTATGAGGAAGTTACAACTGAAACAATACAAGTTATATTTTCGGTACTAGTTTACTTCTAGAGGGAATAACTTGCTTTGAAGTCATTGTGGGGAATAGGACTAGTCTATGGAAATATTATGGACCATCGAAGACAACCATGGAGCTATATTTGGAATCTGGGTACCTAAACTATACAAGATGAGTGAGAAGACACATGTAGTAGAAAGGGATAAAAATGAGAAAACAATTAAAACTTCAATAGAACAAAACTTTTAGCTTGGAGCTTAGATTTGGTAAAAAGAGTAGTCGTTGGGAAGGTATTTAGTAGGAGAATCCATATATCAAAATAATTTTTTATCTAATAAATATAAGTTGTATTTGAATCAAAATAAGATGACCGATGGCATTAAAGAGCAAAAAATTTATGCATTCTTTTTCCAAAACTGTGTGTGTATGTGTATTTTGTCTAATAGAAATTTGATTGCATGCATATTTTCTTGTAGAATTAAGAGTTTTAGTAGGGTATTTTAGTTCCTATATGAGAACCACAATAATGGTGGATGTTCAGGGGTCCTCCGACTATGAAAAATAATTTAGAAGGTTTTATGATAACATGGGAAATACTGAGACATAATCCAATGGAAGAAGAGGTAGGGAGGATCCTAGAGAATGGGTCATGATTATGAGAATATTGCAAAGAGAAGTGAAGAGATATAGGGACTATAACGAACTTATTATGAAATTTCATGAGCAGATTCTTCAAAGTTTGAATATGTTGCACAAGAATGTCAATAAGGAATCTAGTTCAAAGCAAGTAGCTAGTGTCAGACAAGTGGAAACATCAGGATCCCATAGAATAAGGGATGAGCATGGTAATGATAGGTAGTAAAGAAGCATCAATATGAACCATCATTATCAAAGTAAATCCAATAGGAGAGCTCATGCAATTTCAGGGCCAGGGAGTAGCCCGAGTGTGTCTCCTATCAAGAGGTAGGGGAGAAGGCCTAAGGAAAATATCTTGCAAGGTGAACTAAAGAATATTAATCCACCAACTTTTGATGGTGAGCATATAAAGGGAGAAGAGTCTGAATCATGGTTATTGGAAATGAAGAAGTATTTCTAGCTACATGATTACCCCTCAAGAGTAGAAATGAAAATTGCAACCTACCACCTACAAGGAAAGGCATCTATGTGGTGGGATCAACTTAAGAAATCCAAACACCTTGATGAGAATAAAATATCATAGAGGTAGTTCAAAGGATATTTCCAAGAGAAATGTTTTTTATAGCATTACTATGAAAGGTAGATGAAATATTTTTTCGAACTCAAGCTGGGAAGCATGACAATTGATGAATATGAGAAGATGTTCTTTGAGGTGTTGAAGTATGTGGGATTGATAAAGGATGAGAAGGTAAAAATCCAAATGTTTTTGAGTGGGTTATCTTATTTCTATAGTGAAAAGATATAATATGATAACCCTAAGACTTTAGAGGAGGCCATAAGGAGAGAAAAACATCTTTATGAGCAGAGTATAGAATGGACAATCTTCCAAAAAGATTGGAATAATAAGATAAAGGGTAAGAAGGAGAAACAAAGAAATGTTTTAAGCCACCCCTTCTCAAATTCAACTCCCAATAAAATAAACAAGGACATTTAACCCAAAATGAACCCATGATGGAAGATTCATTTCGAAAAAGGAAAACACAACAACCCATGAAGTGTTGGGGATGTGAGGGAGATCACTTATGTAGGGACTACCCTCACAAAGGTGAAAGAATGAGGAGTAACCACAATATTCGGGAGGATGAAACAATAGAAGACATGGGAGGAAACATGCCAAGGATTTATGCAACCTTGGACAACAAGAAAACATAATATCAATCTCCCATGATTTAAGTGGAAGGTAAGATTGAAAACCAACCCATACCAATTTTAATTGATTATGGAGATAGCCATAGTTACATAAACTCTAACATTGTTTAAATATTTCAATTACAAAGGAGAAAGCATACTAAATCTTGGTTAGTTTAATTATCCATATGGGTTAAGAGGAAAATCAGTGAGTTGGTTAAATATTTCCCAATAGACATGAATGGACTCAACACAAAGGTAGATGTGAACATCATACCAATGGGTTTATATGGATATATAATTGGCATGGATTGGTTGGAAAAGCCCCACTCTATCCTAGACTGTTACAACAAGACAATAAATTGTCTATATGAAGAGGGGAAGCAAGGAAAGGTTGAAGGAATTCCAAGAGATGTAGTTATTAGAGAAATTTCAGCCTTGCAGCTCAAGAAGAATTTCAAGAAGGGATGTCAGATTTTTTCAACCCATATGGAAGATACAACCAAAGATAAAATAGAAAGCATTGAATACCATCTGTAATATCCCTAGGCCGAACCTAATTGTAATGTAAATGAAAATGTACTTAAGTTGGTGAGTTGTTTGGTATCATTGTGTATGCACATTTCATGGCATAGTGCGTGCATGTATTGCGTAGTAAAATGAGGAAGTTTTCACATTCCAGGATACCACGTGCAACGACACAAGTTCACGTGATTTTGAGGCCAGGTATCCTTTTGAGTTATTATAGCTTAGGATGCTTATGTTTTTATTAGGCCGGAGAGCCTAGATTGTTAAGAACCAAATATCGATACAACATAGAAAAAACTTAGAAAAAATACTCAATGCCTTGAAAAAGAGATAATTTCAGATAATAAGCATCTTCAAGGGGGAAACCTCCTTTTAATCCACTTAAATTTTCAAGTACAAGATGATTCCAAATGAAAATGTCTCCTTGGTATATATAGGAGGCTAGGAGATATAATTACAACTAATGGAATAAAGCCGACATAAATAAAATAACATTACTAATGTAATATGCCCCAATTAAGGGGTAATGAGCCAATATTAGAGCTTAACATGCCCCTCCCCTTGAGACAAGTGTTTTCTATAACCCTTGAGTAACTTTGGATGCTTCTTTATAAAAGACTCATCTTCCCAAGTGGAATCTTTAGCCGGTAGTTTCCTCCATTTAATGAGATACTCTGAAATGGATCTATTCCTCAGTTGGCGAATTCTTGTGTTAGTGATGGATTCAGTCTCCAATATGATTTTTCCTTCCTCGTCAAGTTCTGGTGATACAAGTGGAACTGGAATATTGTCACCTATAACCTTCTTTAAGCATGAAACATGGAAAACTGGGTGTACTCGTGAAGATGCAGGCAACTCCAATTTGTATGCCATCGTACCAATCTTTTGCAATACCTTATAAGGGCCATAGTACTTTGGTGATAATTTATTATCCTTCTTGGCTTGCTTGAGGGACATTTGTTTGTATGGTTGTAGTCTTAAAAACTCCCAATCCCCTACTTCAAAACTTCTTTCACTACGATGTTGATCTTCTTGTTGTTTCATGCGATTTTGTGCCATGGTCAGGTTGTCCTTTAACATTTGGAGAATTTGTTGTTGATTCTGTATGTGACCTTCCACTGCTTGAACCTTAGATTTTTATTTTAGAGAAGAAGTGATGGAAGGAGGGTGGTATCCATAAAGTGCCATAAATGGTGTCATTTTTGTTGCAGTATGAAAGGAAGTGTTATACCACCATTCTACCAAGGGTAACCAT
>ML780112.1:157481-169536 GCA_009831015.1 Picea engelmannii
ATGTTACTTATTCTTGCCTCTTAGTAAATTCAATATTTAAAACTTAAGGAAAGCATCCTATTCTGTCATGTTTTGTTCTAGATCCAGGTGGATCTAGGGAGATCGGTTTGTGTCCGCACTTACGGATTTATCCATAAACACTCTCAGAAAAGGAGTTATTGAAAAAATGACATACCTTGTTGAATTCTAGCTTATTCTAGAGAGCAAACTTGTAGAGCGTGCCCCGCAAAAAATATTTGTTATATAAATCTGAAAATGATACACAAAATACTATAGACTATACTCTAACCAATACATTTTGTCTTACTGAATTTGGATCTATTATGAAGAATTTATGACATTTTTACCCAAAACACTTGTTTCATACTAGTTTCAGGACTAGCCACAAACCCTATTTTCCATGGTGTGTAACTCCAAAAACACAACGACCCACAAGCTGCAATTGTTATCAAAACTACTTGGATATGTTTCCTTAACGACATCTAGATTTCACAGTCTGAATCATTCTAAACAAAATGTTATTGCGAAAATGGTGAGATGACCTGTAAATAACATACCTTAGAAAGCATCATCAAAAGAATTTATCCTCCCTTGCATTTTGACCTTCTTTACTTCACCTTCCCTTTGAAATTCGCCTTTGTAATGATCCCAAGCCAAATTATTTCTTGGAATCACTAACTACTACTAATTTATTGAGTTATTAAGTGCATACAAGATTCATTAACACATGAAGATCAAAATATATTTAAGATGTAGAAGCACAAGCAAAGATCTGACCCTTTTATTATGAGCAATGTAAGATCAATACAATAGATGGCTGATCTGGCATAAACCTCAGATGGTCGTACACGCAATAGATATGAGCTGCTACAAAATTTTCCCGACAATACAAAATAAGCCTCCAAAGGCTGGATATACAATGAAGACTGAATCAAGTAGATCTAAGCCGTACTAATGCTCAACCTCCAAGATGGAAAGTGCCACATCCTGCTAGAATGCTGAAGCCCTCAATAATTCGGCCCTGCTACCAAAAGTGTCCAATCATCCCGAGAAATATGCCAAATGATAGATCGAGCAACTGTAAGGACAACCTAGATGCCCAAATTCCCAAATCCACTCTCAAACCCTGTAGATCTGAATTCCTCCACTGAATGGTGCGCCCCAATGGATGACTGAAACCCTAGCTAGTTCGGACTTGATGAAGGAGGCCTCCAAATAATCTGAAACTCTCCAAGAATATAGATCGGGCTATGAGAATCCCGTGGGAGAAGTTTCAGACTCAGATCTCAAGCAGATCTCCCTAGATCTGAGTTTTACTGAATCATAGGACGTCCCCTATGGCTCCAAGACGTCCTAATCTGTAGACAAATGTAGAATGATGATAACCCTCCAGAAAATCCCTCAAACTGATGGTCCTGCCCTTGCAAACAAAACCCAATTGTCGGAATGGCTCCATGCCCTTAGGATAAGCTGGACCGAACCTCCCTCTAGATGATGGTGTGCCCTTGCTGGAAACACAAGAATAATATGACCTGCTATCTTCTGAAGTGCTAGATGGAGATGGGTTGAGACTAGAATGGTGTGGAGGAGTCTTTCATCCCCGAGACCAAGCTATGGAACAAGGTGAGTGGATATTTCACCACTGATTTGCTCACAAGGGTTTGTACAACAAAACCCTCAAACTGAATGCTCAAGAGCAATAGCAAATGCTAATCCAAAACCAAAATGAGTAATAGGTGTGCCCCAACCTCTTACTTATACTTTTCCTTCTAATTCTCTGTTGAGTTAGGTTAACTCCCAGGGTTAATCTTCTATTCTTTTATTGAGTTGTCTTTTACTCTATCCTTTTCCTTTCTTAAGTCAACTTAAAAATATAACTTTTAACTTCTTGACTTTCCCCCCTTCAGTGTGAGACTATGACCTAGTGGGGGTGCCTAGGCCATTAAGTCTCCTCATCACCTCTCTAAGAGGTGGGGACATTACTGTCTCCCCTTCTTGAAATTTCTTGTCCTCAAGAACTTCCAAACCTGCTTCTCTAACCACGTGCTCCTACTCCCAAGTGGCATCCTCAATGGGTAAATCCTTCCACCTAATCAGATACTCCTTGATGCTTCGGTTTCAGAGCCTCTTCTCTCGGACTTCTAACACCTCCTCTAGAATCAAAACAAGTTGTCCCTCCTCATCCATGGGAGGTAATTCCTTAAGAGGCCTGACATGTTGACCACGGGCTTTCTTAAGCAGGAGACATGGAATACGTTGTGAATTTTTCTACCCTGTGGAAGCTCCAGCTCATAAGCTACTTCTCCTATCCTCCCGCTGACTCTGTAAGGTCCAAAGAAACGTGGGTGCAGTTTCTCCACTCCGCTTCTTTTAATGGAGGCCTACTTGTATGGTTGCAACCTCAAATAGACTAAATAACCAATCTCAAAGGTATGATCAACTCTGTGCTTGTCTTCTTAGACCTTTTGTTGGTTTTGTGCCCTCTGTAAATGATCCTTCAATTCCCTGAGAATGTCTTGGCTCTGCTGTATCCAATCCTGTACCATCGGAGCCCTACTATTACCAAATGAAATCTCCACAAATGATAAAGGATCATAGCTATATAAATCTCTGAAGGGTGACATCCCAATGGACATATGTTGGGTGGTGTTGTAGCAATATTCTCCCAAATGTAACCATCTGACCCATGCTTTCTGTTGTCCTATTACGTAGTTTCTGAGGTAACATTCCACCCATTTGTTGACTATCTCGGTCTAACCATCCATATGAGGGTGATAGCTAGTACTAGGGGTCAATGTCATACCCACTAATCTGAACAACTCCTGCCAAAATGTACTCATGAATCTACTGTCCCTATCACAGATGATGGTTTTGGGTAGGCCGTGTAGTCTGAACAGCTCTCTGAAAAATAATTCGACCACCTGTGCTGCACTGAAGTCTGTGGCTATGGGAAAAAAGTGTAAAAAATTTGTCAACTTGTCTACCACCACAAAAATGCAATCTTTCCCCTATGCTCTGGGCAACCCGGTGATGAAATCCATGGATATACTTTCCCACTTGTGCTCTGGAATAGGTAGGGGCTGCAACAGTCCTGTAGGGTGTGTGTGCTCATCCTTGTTTTCTTGGCATGTAGTGCATTCTTTAACATGATTCATCACATCTTCCTTGAGGCCTTTCCATGCAAACCTCTCTCTAACCTGCCTGTACGTCTTACTGATGCTCTGATGCCCTGCTACTGGTGAGTTATGACATGCATGCAGGATCTTAGCTTTGAGAGATGATCCAGGAACTAAAAAGATCCGGCCTTTGTAATAGATGAGGTCATTTATGACCTTGAAGTTGTCATCCTGTATTTTCCCATCCAATAGTTGACAAGAAAACTGATCCTTTTCATATTCCACTATCAAGTGTTCCTTCCAGTCGACTGACATACCGGACATGGAAAAAATGGATGGTCTTCTGGATAATGCATCGGCCACTGCGTTGTTCTTCACTTTGACAAATTCAATGTCAAAGTCATAGGATTGTATTTTTCTTACCCATTTTTGCTATCTTTCATTCAAATCCTTCTGCTCCAATAGATATTTAAGACTATTATGGTCTGATTTGACCACAAACCTTGCACCTACCAAATATTGCCTGAATTTGGCTAGTGCATGCATGATATCCAACATTTCTTTGTCGTAAATGCTATAAAGTAGTTCAGGACCCCTGAGTTTCCAGATTTCATAGGCAAGGGGGTGCATGTTCTACATCAACACGCCCCCTATACCTTCCCCTGAGGCATCATACTCCAAAGTGAAGGGTATGCCGAAATCAGGAAGAGCTAGAACTGGGCAGGTGCTCATGACCTCTTTCATTTTCTCCATCATGACTTGGGCCTCATCATTCCATTTGAAGGACCCCTTTTGGTCAGGTCAGTCAAGGGTGTGCAAAGTTGAGAAAACCCTTTGACAAATTTCCTATAGTATGTGCATAGGCCCAGGAATCCCCTCAATTCTGTGAGTGTTTTTGGAGTAGGCCATTCCCTAATGGCTGTTATTTTCTCCTGGTGTACCTGTACCCCTTTTGACCCTATGATGTGTCCCAAGTAAAGAACTTTTGTCATTCCAAACTCATAATTGGATTCCTTGGCGTATAGTGACTTTTCTTCCATGATTGACATGATTTGGTCCACATGTCGAAGGTGTTCCTCCTAGGTCTTGCTGTAAATGAGCAATTCATCAAAGAATACCAACAAGTGTTTCCTCACCTGTTTGTTGAACACATGGTTCACGCAAGACTGAAATGTGGCTGGGGCATTGGTTAACCCAAAGGGCATCACCAAAAGCTCATAATGGTCGTAGTGACACCTAAAGGCTATTTTTGAGATGTCCACCTCCCTCATCTTGATTTGATGGTAACCCGAGCTAAGATCAATTTTTGTGAAATATATAGCTCCATGTATCTCATCTAGCAACTCATCAGTCCTGGGTATGGGGTACCTATTTTTGATCATCTCTTTATTCAAATCCTGGAAGTCAATGCACATTCTCATCGTTCCATCCTTCTTCTTCACCAAGACTACTGACGAAGAAATTGGGCTTGAACTCGGTCTGATGTGTCCCATGTCTAGAAGCTCCTTGATGGCCTTCTCTATATCATATTTATACTTCTTGGGATGCCTATAGGGTGTGGTGATAACAGGCTTAGCCCCTTCTTCTAGCTCAATGATGTGCTCAAACCCCCTGTCTGGTGGCACACCTGGAGGAATCGGCCCAAACACTTTCTGGTGCTTGTCAAGGATTCTTTTGATCTCTGGTGTGTAATGCAACTTTCCCTTCTCATCCACCCATGTTGAGACCTTACATTCCATTGCATATACAATTTATTCCCTTCTGAAGATGGCTTCCATTCTCTTGGCCATGACCACTCTGGCAGAGTTACCTGTTATGCCTCTGAGCACAACCTTTTGTCCTCCTTCCTCCAAAAAGGACATTTCCATGGTATTGTAATTTGTGGTGATGGGTCCTAAAGTGACGAGCCACTTCACCCCTAGGATGATGTTGGTATCGATAATATCCATCACTTACACATCCTGAACTAACTCATGCCTTCCCAAGGTGAGTTTCATACCTAGTATGTATCTGTTACAGGGCATAGTACTACCATCTGCTACCTTCACTTTGAATACTTCAAACTCTAATATAGGTATGTGACTCCTCTTTAGTAATGATGCATCAATGAAATTGTGGGAAGATCCTCCATCAATCAGAACTGACACTCTCTGTCCTTTTAAGACCCCTCTCATCCCGAAGGTGTTGAACTTGGGTACCCTGCTGATAGATGCCAACATATCCTTCTCTCTAGCCGCACAGTCTAGTTCTGGAACCTCCTCTTCTGTTGCCTCTAACATTTTGGCCTCCATGTTTTGTATCTGACCATACTCATCCTCTTCTTTGTCATATGAAGTGACCTCAATGTAATGTACCTGTCCTCGTCCCATGCACTTGTGTGAGGGATTCCATGGCTCCTTGCATGTGAAGCATAGTTTCTTCCTTATCAGTTCCCTCTTGGTGTTGTCATCTATTTTGCCACGGCCCTTGTCATAACCCTTAGGGTCACATCCTCCCTGGTTTATTGGAGGCCTTTGATCTCTTCCACCATTGTTAAGAGGTGGTATGGGTATGAATTTTGATCTAGCAGCTGGACCCATATCTCTCGTCTTCCAAATGGCTTCCTGTAGGCTGGTAGGCTTGAAGGCCTTAACCCAACCCTTCAAGGGTTCCATCAATCCTTCTGTAAAAAGCATCATGAGCCTGGTTGGGGACATATCTTGCACCATCACTTCCAACCTCTGGAACTCATCAATGTATGCCTCGGTCATACCTATTTGCTTGAGTTGGGTGAGCTCCCGAAAATGTAACTCAGGATCTCCTAGATCAAATATATCAATGAGCCTCTGAGTGCATTCTGTATAGCATACAATATGGTTGTGGCCGAGTGTGGTGAGCCCATGGTACCACCAGTCATGGGCCTTGCCATCCAAGTGCATAGTGGCAAACTTGATGGCCTCCATCTCTCTCATGGGGTTAAGTTGTAGGTAAGTATCCAACTTCTGCACCCATACTTGTGCTGTCATCTTAGCCGTGCCATCAAAGTATGGAATCTCTATCTTCCCTGCCCTTCAATCAAACTCAAATCTACCCCTGTGGTTCATCCTAGGCTGGTTTCTAAACCTAAGTTGACAATACTGGTCTAGGGACATCTTTCTTTGAACTTTCATATCCAAGCTGTAGTATTCCCTGGTACTCCTGGCTAATTGTTCCACAAAATCTTCAACCTGTTCATGCTTCCCTTGCTCATCTGTGAATGTGGGCATGTATGGTCTGGGGTTAGCTCTGCTACCTGAGTGTTTGCCTAGAGGTTCACCTGTGAACACTAGCACGTATGGCCTGTGATTGGTCCTGCTACCCATCTGCCCATGGAACGTGCCACCTCCAAGACTTCCTTCGGATCCCGATTCTTTCTCCGGGTTATATCTGACTTCCTCATGGGTTCCACTAGACCCTCTAGCCTCCTTATTCCCATACGTATCAAGATATTTGCCTCAATGGGTTACTTGCATCAGAAGGTCAGTTATCCTAGTTTGGTTCTCGTTCATTTTTTGTAGATTCTCATCAACTTTCTTCAAGGTTTCAGAGATTTCGGCCTGTCCCCTTCTATTGGTTTCCTGATACTCATCCAACTTCTGGACCAATGTTCTTTCTGTGCGGTTCATGTTTTGCTGGAACTTACCAAATTCAGCTACTAAGAGAGCCAAGCCTTGAGGCTCATGGTCGTCTCCTGACCCTTCCATTTCTGCCTCTGTTTCACTGTTGTTTTTCTTCCCTTGAACCATAACAATTCCCCTGTACCTCTGCATGCACTGATCTCTCCACAGGTTTGGAGGATCGAGGCTCTGATACCACTGTAATGATCCCAAGCCAAATTCTTTCTTGGAATCACTAACTACTACTGATTTATTGAGTTATTAAGTGCATACAAGATTCATCAACACATGAAGGTCACAATATATTCAAGATGTAGAAGAACAAGCAAAGATCTAACCTTTTTATTATGAGAAATTAAAGATCAATACAATAGATGGCTGATCTGGCATAAACCTCAGATGGTTGTACAAGCAATAAATATGAGCTACTACAAAATGATCCCGACAATACAAAATAAGCCTCCAAAGGCTGGATATACAATGAATGTTGAATAAAGAAGATCTGAGTCGTACTAATGCTCAACCTCCAAGATGGAAAGTGCCACGTCCCACTAGAATGCTGCATCCCTCAATAATTCGGCCCTGCTACCAAAAGTTTCCAATCATCCTGAGAAATATGCCAAATGATAGATCAGGCAACTATAAGGACAACCTAGATGCCCAAATTCCTAAATCCACTCTCAAACCCTGTAGATCTGAATTCCTCCACTGAATGGTGTGCCCCACTGGATGACTGAAACCCTAGCTGGTTCAGCCCTGATGAAGGAGGCCTCCAAATGCTCTGAAACTCTCCAAGAATATAGACCGGGCTATGAGAATCCCGTGGGAGAAGTTTC
Source organism: Picea engelmannii (assembly GCA_009831015.1). Lineage (NCBI taxonomy): Eukaryota > Viridiplantae > Streptophyta > Pinopsida > Pinales > Pinaceae > Picea > Picea engelmannii. The sequence continues at coordinate 165,069 of ML780112.1, forward strand.
GGACTCAGATCTCAAGCAGATCTCCCTAGATCTAAGTTTTATTGAATCACAGGGCATCCCCTATGGCTCCAAGATGTCCCAATCTGTAGAAAAATGTAGAATGATGATAACCCTCCAAAAAATCCCTCAAACTAATGGTCCTACCCTTGCAAACAAAATCCAACTGTCGGAATGGCCCCAGGCCCTCAGGATAAGTTGGATCGAACCTCCCTTTAGATGATGGTGCGCCCTTGCTGGAAACATAAGAACAATATGGCCTACTACCTTCTGAAGCGCTAGATGGAGATGGGATGAGACTAGAATGGTGTGGAGGAGTCTTTCATCCCCGAGACCAAGTTGCGGAACAAGGTGAGTGGATATTTCACCACTGATTTTCTCACAAGGGTTTGTACAACAAAACCCCCAAACTAAATGCTCAAGAGCAATAACAAATGCTAATCCAAAACTAGAATGAGTAAATAGGTGCGCCCCAACCTCTTACTTATACTTTTCCTTCTAATTCTCTGTTGATTTAGGTTAACTCCCAGGTTTAATATTTTATTCTTCTGTTGAGTTATCTTTTACTCCTTTATCCTTTTCCTTTCTTAAGTCAACTTAAAAATATAACTTTTAACTTCTTGACTTTCCCCTCTTCAGTGTGAGACTATGACCTAGTGGGGGTGCCCAGGCCACTGAGTCTCCTCATCACCTCTCTAAGAGGTGGGGGACATTACAGCCTTAGATATCCTTTGTTTACCTCAGTCACTTGTAGATATTCAATATACTCAAGTGTGACTAAAATGAGAGACTCTTTCCTCTTATTTATACTTTTATGTAGCTTCCTCAAGGGGTTACCTTCTAAGATCTTAAACCACTTTCCTTATTTTAGGGATAACCCACTTCTAACCACTTGTCCACTTAGTAATTTCTCCATTAACTTTATTATTTAAATAATTTATTTTGTATCCACTTTAACTTATAGTACACTCATCACTCCACTTTATTATTTACCTTCTAACCATCTTAAACCACTTTCCTTATTTTAGGGCTAACCCACTTTTAACCACTTGTCCACTTAGTGATTTATCCATTAAATTTATTATTTCAATAATTTATTTTGTATCCACTTTGACTTATAGTACACTCATCACTTCACTTATTGTTTAAATAATTTATTCTTTGCAACCACTTTGACTACTTTGACCTTTTGAGGCTTCTAGATGACTCATGAGGGTTCTCTGACTTCACAAGGCCATAACTCTCTAACCGTGAGGAGTTATGTGACGTTCCACATACCACAGGAAATGGAATGAAATGTACTATCAATATAGAATAGTATTAACTACCAATATGTCAAAAATCATACAATTATCCATCAAACAAACTTGGGTCCATTACCCAAAGCTTTGTGCTACCATAATTCACTACAATACTTTCTTCAAGGGTTGACATCAATGAAAACCAACCCAGGTAATCAACAATATCCCCCTTTGGAATTGTTTGAAACACTCTGATGTAATACTGAAGTCATATCACTCATTCTCCCCCAGTGACCATCACTCCCCCTAGAATCATACCTCTGTGACCTTTCTCTAAGCATTTACCTTTGCATCTGATAAATCTCTCCCCCTTTGTCATAAATGGAAAAGGTATCTTTCCATCCAAAGTTGCTCCCGCTGACTAAAATCTTCATGGAACTGATATCCCATCCTGAAATGTCCTCTTTATGGTGATTCTTCATGTAAATCTAAGACATATAAGATAAGAATTCAAAATCATTCATTTTGGAGTAGAAATTACTCTAAGTCTCTGGAGAAGATACTCAAAGGCTCTTCGGGGAAGCAGTTTTGTAAAGATGTCTGCCACTTGTTCTTTTGTGTGTTGGATTACTGAGAGGGGAGGTGAATCAGTAATAGAGCAATTTAATCCTTTTTAAACATATAATCCAAGTGTTATATCAATGCATCATTATCATCCAATAACTGCAGAGTAAATAAACAATGAACAAATGAACAATCATACACATACACAATACGCCAATGTTTTACGTGGAAACCCAAAGCGGGAGAAAGCCACATAATGATTTTTCTTATATGTCTTGAATAATTACATTCATTGGAAGCACCAACTTCCTTTGTTTTCCAGCTGCAACTGGAAGGAGGCTCCAACTGCCTAGTTTCTCAGGCTACAACTTGAGGGAAGATCCAACTCCCCAATTTTCTGGATACAACCAGAAGGAGGCTAATCAATCTGACATATAAGTAGAATGATGGAACCACTGTCACACTATCACTTTAAGATATATTTTTGTAAACTTATACTAATACACCTGCATTAAACAATATTTACCAATAAACCTGAACCATGCATCAATCATGCATCAACCTGTACCTCAACCTGTAATCAACCTATACCATAAACAAATGCATCAACCATGCACCAACATGTACCAAAAAACCTGTAATCAATATATACCATAAACAAGTGCCTCCAACCATGTACCAAGTATGTACCAATCATGTATCAAATACGCATAAACTACGACTCCTCAATATGTACCAATATCATCAACTATACACCTCATGTATGTGCCAACTCATCAACTACTTGTCTCAACCATGTACCCAACATGTACCTCAACCAAAATCCCTCATCAATTTCATCATCCAAATATGATTTGTAACTCTATAATATATCTAGTGTATATTATCACATACCTGCAAACCTTCCTTAACTTTAACAACATGAGACTAGCATTTTCATCAAACTTTTCTTTAGTCTCACATGACTAGTTTTGGATTAGTCAACAACCCTAACTTGAAATAATCATAACTATGTACCTGTAATGAATAAATATCTAAAAATAGGATAAGATGTTCTTTAGTGTGGTTTGTACAATTCCTCCATGTGTCACTACTTGGAACCTCCCAGAAAAGGAGTTATAGCAAAAATGGCATACCTTGTTGAATTCTGGATTATTCTAGAGAGAGAAATTGTAGAGCATGCCCCACATGGAATATTTGTTGTATGGATATGAATATGTTACGCATAATACTACATATTGTACTCTAACCAACACATTTGGTCTTACTTATTTTGGATATGTTATGAATAGGTTATGACGTTTTTACCCGAAACACATTATTTAGACTAGTTTTAGGACTAGCCACAAACCCTATTTTCCACAGAGTGTAACTCCAAAAATACAACGATCCACAAGATGAAATTCATACCAAAACTACTTGGATATGTTTTCACAATGGCCTATCAATTTCATGGTCTGAATCATTCTAGAAACAAATTTATTGCAAAAATGGTGAGATGACCTATAAATAACATATCTTAGAAAGCATCATCAAAAGAATTTATCCTCCCTTGAATTTATGCCTTGTTTACTTCACCTTCTCTTTGAAATTCGGCTTAGATATCCTTTGGTTACCTCAGTCACATGTATATATTTTATATTTTTTGGAAGATTGTTTGTTTTCATTGATGTCAACCATAGTCATGGGTTTTTGACCGCAAGATTGATAAAGGTATTTGGACATGAAGGACAATGAAGATGCATATACAACACCCATGAATGGATAGTATACATCATGTTGTTTCTGGTGGTACGTGGCACATCACGTGGATCCTCATGGTTGAGGAGAAATAAATTTTTGAAGATGACAAAGTGAATTGAAGAAGGAAGTACATGTAGGCCCTGAAAATAATTAAAGAAAAGAATTACAAATAAGAAAGTGTCAGGTCGGCCCTAATGTTAAAATGAAGTGACATAAATGGTATAAATAAACATCATTATACATTCATTTTGATACAAGTCAAATTTCATAGGAAATAAGAAGTAAAGAAGGCTAGATTTCAAGGGAGGATGAAGTCTTTTGGTGATGTGTTCTAAGGTGTTCCGGGTAAAACAGTCATAACTTATTCATCGAGAATCCAAATGATGCGGGACAAATTTAATTGGAAAGAGTACGGACTATAGTTTCTTGTGTGCAAGTTTCAGAATCAGATGTTAAATATTGAACTTGAGGCATTCTGTACAAGTTCGATCTCCTAAATAGACCAGAATTGAATAAAGTCTACCATTCTTTCTATAACTTCTTTTTGGGGAGGATTGAAGGAGTGAAACTTGGAGGAGTTTCAGAGAATACATTGAGTAATATTATATACAGAATCAGAGTACTCTAAAAATTGAAGAATTGCAGAAATTGAAGAAGTCTCAGGAAGCATTATCAGGTTCTATGTGAAGATTGGTTGATGGTGATGATTTAATGTAAAGTTTTATTACCTCTCATATATTCTTGGGTTGAAGGAAGGGGAAAGGATGGAGATTTAAAATATCTCTTGATATTGGAGGATTGTATCTTCCTCTTGGACGTTTATCCCTCCCTTTACATTTGGAAGCTGTAGCTACCTTTGGAAGTCATTACTTCCCTTGAACAATAACTATTGATTATTTCTCATATATTGTGCATGGTGTATT
>ML780112.1:178053-213036 GCA_009831015.1 Picea engelmannii
GATTCAAAGTGCTATTTCTGTTGCTATTTCGTATATCATTTCTGTGTATTGTGAAGATTATGCTGGATATTTTACTGTTATTCTGTCATTTCTAGCATTTCGTTTCTGTTCTGCATATTTTATATATCTGGTATCTTGCAAGCAGAGCCCGACACCCATCGGTTTATGTCACGATTTGTTTATAGAGGGTGATCAAGTGGAAGAAAACTTGGAACAATATCGTTCTAACTTTGAAACTAGGCTGGACATGCACATGTAGGTGAGGTCTTAGTTAAACTTCAAACAGTGAGTTGTAGTAAGGGTGAATAGGAGGAAGACTTATGTGAGGAAAAGCTGAGGGCTGTTGTAGGCATCGAGCTTCTAACAACCTGTAGAAGAAAAAATTGAACGTGATAACTTCTTACACTCAAATGTAGGAAACACTGGAGAATATAATAGTGTTACAATAAATCCTTTATCTTAACATAGTCACAGTAATCCACGCGAATCAGTCGATCATGAACTCTCTCAGTCTGAGATGAAACTAGATGGGATAAGAAAGATGACTATTATAAAACAAGAAATCTCACATACAGATACATAACCATAGAACTAGAGAATCTATTAAAAATTTATATTCATCATCTTTGCTCTACCATTGATTCTTACAAAAATAGAAAAACTGAGTATATATACTCAGAAAAATTCCCCCAACAGAGGCGTGCTCGAACCTCTAAGGCGTTGCATCTTTTCAATCAAACTTGGACATAAATCATTCGTTAGATTCCACCTTAAATTAGCATGGCTCTTGCAGGGGGGGGACCTGCACACAAGGGTACCATGGGCTGATTGCTCCAGACCTCCCATTTCTTCCATTTATGGCTCAAGCTAAGGTTTTACCTACCTGCTCGATTTTCATTAACTGATTCCCCAGGGAGTGGCCGAGACAATACCCTCATTAGAAGACCACGTGCCTTCTCTCTAAGGATTAGAGGCTAGCCTCCCTTTCTTCTGGAACCACCCTCAATGCAACCCAGGGATATGAACTCGCGCCTCTCTCCAAGGGCGCTTCTACATTTCTTCTTTCGGGGATTTCTACTTCCCCTGCCTTCAAATTTCCTGGTGCCCAATCTCCCGAAATGGCCTTCTAGGATCAACGGTTGGATCGAATTTAAAACTGATGGCCATGATCATTTTTCCTTGAACACATTGGCTCCATATCCCTCATCTGCTTTGTCCCTTTTTCGTATGACCCAGTGCTATGACCGTGGGCCCACACCCAGAGACACCTTCGACACTTCGAGTTTCGCGGCTGGGAGGAGGCTGATTCTTGTTCTTCAAAGTCACGATAGGCAAAGTGGCGATAGAGCCCAATAGTGCACCATGTGTCCCTCCTTGATCAGACGACCCTTAACTTCTTCGGCGATACTTTGGGCCCGAATCCTGGATGCCTTCAACACTTTGCGTTTCATGGACGGGAGGGAGCTGATCCTTGCTCTTCAATGTCATGATAGGTGAAGTGGCGATAGAGCCCAATCGTGTGCCACATGTCCCTCCTTGATCAGACAACCCTGAACTTCTTCGACGATACTATGGGATCGAATCCTGAACGCCTTTGGCACTTTGAATTTCGTGGATGGGAGGGAGCTGATCCTTTCTCTTCAAAGTCACGATAGGCGAAGTGGCGATAGAGCCCAATCATGTGCCATGTGTCCCTCCTTGATGAGATGGCCTGGATAATTTCAGTGATACTAAGGGCCCGAATCCTGGATGCCTTCGGCACTTCACGTTTCATGGATGGGAGGGAGCTGATCCTTGCTCTTCAAAGTCCCGATAGGCGAAGTGGTGATAGAGCCCAATCATGCACCATGTGTCCCTCCTTGATCAGATGGCCTAGATCATTTTGGCGAGATTGTGGGCCCGATTCCTGTGCTAAACATGGAATAATTCCGTTGGCCGCAAATATCCGCTGACCAACGATCTGCTCCATCGATCGATCCTCGCCGCCGAACACTGGGTCGTGCATCTACTAACATTTTAAGCCTAAAATTGAGATTTTACGCACTTCACGGTGTGCTCATGGCTGCATCCTTGGAAAAAATGCCTTTGTTGGACTTTTAGGCCTACTTCTTCATAGCTCAGGCTATGGGATCAAAGGAGAGAAAACAACCCACCCCTCTTAACAAGAATTAATGTTAACATTAGGCTCCATGGGGGATAGAGTCGTCCCTATGATGATGTAAGAACTCATTTGCAGCTTCAATACCTTGCTATTGGGCTATGGATTTATTTACTAAGCCAAAAAATAAAAATAAACAAAGAACCAAAAGGATAATATTTACAAACAAAGGAGTTGTCTAAGGCTCAAACAAAACATTTCTTCAGAAAATGCCCATTTACTGGGCTGTTAAAAATCTCCTCACCCTCCAAATCCTACAACATGTATGTGTTATTTGAGAAAACCTTAGCTATTTTGAAGGGCCCGATCCATAGGGCGTCAAACTTGTTGTGTTTTCCCTTATCCTGTTTAGGTGCATCCCACTTAAGCACCAAATCCCCGATCTCAAACTCCTTCTTCCTGACCTTCCTGTCAAAGGCCTGTTTGACCTTCTGCTGATGACTATGAGCTGTGTCCATCACCTATTCCCTGATCTGTTGTACTTCCACCATCTAATGAATCCTTCTGACAATATGATCTGGCTCTCCTTCATAATATTGAAAGAACTTCGCTACAGGTAAGGCGAGCTGAGTGGGAATAACCACCTCTGTTCCGTAAACCAGCTGAAAGGGCGAGGTGCCCAGAGACTTCTTCATTGTCACTCGATTGGCCCATAGAGCGAATTTTAGCTTTGAATCCCAAGCCCTCTTATTGTCTTCCAATAATCTTTTAATGAGCTTGATTAGGATTTTACTGGAAGACTCTGCCAGTCCATTTCCTTGAGGTTAATAGGGGGTGGAGTGAAATAGCGAGATCTCAAACTGCTCACAGAACTTAATCAGAGGCTCAGATTTGAACGAAGCAGCATTATCAGTGACAATCCTACTGGGACAACCAAATCTGGCTATGATATCCTCTAAGAAGCCGATAATTACTTTGTGTGATGCACTTCTGGTGGGGGTAGCTTCTATCCACTTGGTGAAATAGTCTGTTGAAGTCAGGATCCATCTGTGTTGGCCACTTGAGGGAGGATGGATTTCTCTGATGAAGTCCAGCCCCCACTGTTGAAAAGGTGATGAAGCTACTACAGGCTTCAGTGGCAGTGGTTTAAGCTGCTACTTTCTTGAGAACCTTTGACATTTGATGCAAGCTTTGACTTCTTTGCAGACATCGGTGAATAAGGTGGGCCAATAGTACCCGACTCTGAGAATTTTGTGAGTTGTGGTCTTCCAAAAATAATGTCCTCCACAAAGGCCACTATGGAATTCAAATATAACCTTCTGGGATTCCTGTGGGTTCAAACACCTCAGCAACACCCCTAGAGGGTATCTCTAGTACAAGACTTGGTCAATGAAGCAATATTTGACCACCTTGAGTTTTAAAGATCTTGATTTAGTTTTACCCATTCCATCAGGGGGCTTCAACTCCTGCAGAAAGTACAAAATGTCTTGGTACCAGGTGCATTCTATTAGTGGCGAGCCATCTTGAGAGCTTTGGCTAGGCAACTCAGCTTGCTAATTTCCTGAGCAAGTATTGATCCAACTAACCCCCAAGGCTCTACAATTGGATTCAACCAGTAGCTTGGCTAAACCCTGCCCCTTAACCAACTTGGTGGGATTTATTTCCAAGTCAAACTCAAGGATCTTAGCAATCCATTTACCTCTTCTCCCATATATGTCAGGCTGTACAAGGATTTCCTTCACAAAGGCCGAAGGAATGTATGCAGTCACTCTTGAGTGCAAGACATAGACTCTGAAATATTTGAGAGATTTCACCAAGGCATATGCCTGTTTCTCCATGATTTCGTACCTGATTTCTGCATCTCTTAATGCTTTACTGAAGAAGGCAATGGGTTTCTCTTTCCCTTCCTCATTTTTATGCAATAAGACCGTTGCTACCGTATCAAAAGAAGCGAAAGAAAAAACTAGGAAGTCTTTGGAATAGTTAGGACTGATCAGCACAGGTGCCTCAGTCAATGCCCTTTTTATTTGGACAAAAGATTCCCTGGGTTCAGTGGTCCATTTCACTTCATTTTCCTTTCTAAGCATGTCTGTGATGTGTTTCACCACTTCAACAAAATTTGAGACGAACCTCCTCAGAAAGTTAATCTTTCCTAAAAAGTCTTGGACTTCTTTCTTAGACCTGGGAAGTGATAGGGTCTGAATTGCCTCTACTCTGCTGGGATCAATTCTCACTCCTTTTGCTGATACTATATGGCCTAACAACTTTCCCTCCTTCATAGAAAACAAAGATTTCTTGGGATTTAGGGAAAGACCAAACCTCCGGCATTTCGAGAAAACTTTCCTTACGTGACAGCAGTGCTCTTTATCAGACCTAGAGAAGACTGTGATGTCATCCAGATAGATCACCACAAACTGATCTCTCTCTCCAATGAAGGCTATGTCCATGGCTCATTGAAATGTTACTCCCACATTAATTAGTCCGAACGACATTTTGGCATACATGAATGTGCCCCAAGGAGTGGTGAAGGTTGTCTTTTCCCTATCCTCAGGCATAACCGATATCTAATTATAGCCAGAAAATCCATCAATCATGGATATCCTGGATACACTAGTTACCCTCTGCAATATGTGTTCCATCTTAGGTAGGGGGTAATTGTCCTTTATTGAGCTTCTTTTCGGATTCTTGAAGTCAATGCAAAGCCTGATTTCACCACTTTTCTTCCTTACCGGGACCAAATTGGCCACCCATTCAGAATATCTCAAGGGGACAATGATTTGGGCATCTAACAACTTCTTCACTTCTTTTTCCATGACATGCAACAACATGGGATTTATTTATCTTAGCTTCTGCATAAATGGCCTAGCCTCTTCCTTCAATGGGATCTTGTGTTCAATTATGGATGCGTCATATGTCTTGAGGTCTTCATAGGTCCATGCAAACACATAAGCAAATTCTCTTAATAACTCAGTATATTCATCCCTCTGTTCTCTGGTCAAACTGCTCGACAACTTGAAAAACTTAGGCTCCTCCTGTGTGCCAATGTTGCACTCAGCTGTGTCAGCATCTTCATCTAAATACCTACCCTTTAATGCCACATCATTCCCATTGAACAATATTTCTAAAGGGACTACTCCCCTCGGAGTGTGATTGCTAGGCAGCTAAATAATCTAGTGATTAGCAATTTCATTTAAAAACACCTCAGGGTAAGGGTCACCTTCAAGGTCAGGATCCTGATCAATGTGCAACGTAGAAAATTCATCAATAGATTGGAGATTTTTTTTGATTTCAAGATCATCTTCGAATACCTTCCAATGCTTGACATTGTTTGGTACAGAGGGCCTATATTTTATCTCAACATTATATTTGACCATAGACAGCAGAGGGATCTTGAACTAGCTAGATGAAATGGCTAAAGAATCAGCCAAAGCATTTTGCTCCCTTAGAATAAAAGAGATGTTGAAAGAAGAGAAAAAATTGTCAATCAAGTCCCATACCTCCTCTTTGTAAGTTCTTAGCGGAGGATGCTTAGTCTGGTAAGAATTTTTGACTTGCTGGATAATCAACTCAGCATCTCCGAACACTGCTACTCCCTCAATCCCCATTTCTCTTGCAGCCCTTAAACCTAGAACAAGAGCTTCGTATTCTACCACATTATTAGTTGCTTCAAATTCAAGCTTGTATGATAGGGATATGGCTTCCTGACAAGGTGACACAAAGACCACTCTAGCGCCAATGCCTTTGCTAGAAGAAGCTCCATCGAAAAACATTTTCCAAATAGAGGTGGTTAGAGGAGGTGTCTAGTGATCAAATAAGGGCTACTTTCTGATTTGGAAAGGGGCTTTAGGAGCATCAGTGAGCTGTAACAAACTAGATCCCAAATCAGTGTCTAGTGCAAAGATAGGGTGATTGGTAGGGTTTTCCTCATCGCTAACAATGTAGGTTAGCTGGGCTTCTCTGTACAGCCTCCTGTGTTCCCCTCCAAAAACTGGAATAGTATCATATGTGAGATCCATCTGTAATGTTCCTCCAAGATTTTTAATCCAAGATCTTGACAGCAGCATGCCGAACTTGGAAGGAACGTCGACCACTACAATGTCCATGACCACACTATTCATTGGCAGCTGAAATAGAGAGACCACCAAGTCTTTGATGACTCCAAGGCATTGCACCCTACTTGAATCAAAAGAGTACAAATCATGATAAGTCTTTTTCACCTCCAGTCCCAATTCTTCCATTACTATTTTGGGCATAAGGTTATGGGAAGCCCCTGAATCCATGAGGCAGTTATGCAACACTTTATCATGTATGTTCAGGGATGTGTAGAAAGGAGGGGATGAATCATCTCTATATTCTACCATGGGACCTAGGACGACTACTGGATTTTCATCTTGGAGATTTATTGAGTCCGTGGAAGGCTGGTGGGGATCAGATTGTAGCATCTTGGAGAGGGACTTTTTGAAATCTTCGTTTTTAACTAGTTCAGAGAGGGGTGCATGAATTCTAATATTCTGAATCTCATGCTCAAAACTAAAGGAGGAGAGAGACTTAGGAGTTTCCCTTACCTCGGAGATAGGTTCCTTGGCTGTTGATGAAGTATTCTGAGTTTTCTTTTCTTTAATAGTGGTTGTTGCAGCTTTAGTAGGCCTTTCCGCTATGAGGGGCTGATCCTGGCTATCAAAATTCCCTTCTTTCTTTTTTGACCTGAGATTGTATCTGTTAGGAGTGTTGCTGGCCTTTTCCCCTTTGCTCAACTCATTGATTTGGGTGTTGATAAGGGATTCTTCATATGAAGATTGCATCAAATGAGGAAAAGGGGAAGTGTCCTCGATGCAGTGGATCTCAGGGTCGAGTTCATCCACCTCCTCCCCTTCCTCATGAGAAACTAGGCTATTCTGGAGAGGGGTCTGAATCCTCTAATCATCCCTGTCTCTGCTTCTTTGTTCCTTTGGCAAAGTCTGTGGCATATTGTTACCAGGCCTCCTGAAACCTCTATTATCAGTATTCTGGGGGTTTCAGTACGTGGGCTTCCCCTCTAACTCTCACCTCTCCATCCTAGCCAAAAGGGATTTCAGTACTTTAGTTACCTCATCTGTATGAAGGGGAAGGGGAGAGGTATGGGATGGGGAGGCCTCTGTTATTCTCCTGGATACGTCTCTGTCATCCTTATTCTTGAGTCAGTCAACAACCAATATGTTAGACTCTACTTCCATGGTTGTGTCCTGCATGTGAGCCAGAGTGGTGGCTCTTCTTTCCCTCAGCAGGGGGCATAAATCAGGATCAAAAGAACTAGAATAAGTGATCTTTGCAGAGGATTTGGAGGGATTTATCTCAGTGGGGATCTTATTGTACATTTTATTAAATATTTTGGAGAAGTCAGAGACAGACTCTCCTTCCTTTCTCTTCAAAGACCCAAACTTAGTCATGTAATACATGAAGTCCTTTTTGTCTCCCCATTGTCTCAAAAAGGAACTATCCAAAGCCTCAATCCCATCAATATATCCAGGAGGCAAGGCCCTAAACCATTTTCTAACCTCACCTTCAAGACTATGGATGAAAATCCTCATCCATACATCTGCATGCATGATAACATGATTTTCTGTAAAACTATAGAAGGCTTCAAGGTGTTCTTCTGAAGCTATGTCCCTTTCACCCATAAACTTGGGCAACTGCTTGAGGTAGCCATCCGCTGGAAGGGAATTAAGAGGCTGAGGCAACACAAGGGGAGCATACCTAGCAGCTATTATAGCCTCCATTCTGGTCATGGGGGGATTTTCTTTGGCCATAGGAATATTAGGTGGAGGAGAACTCGGAGGAGCAGGGGCTCAAAAAGGGGATATTGGGAATGAGCTTCCAGGAAGCAATGGGGGATTTAGGGAAAAGGCTAATGAGATTGAGTCAGCAGATGCTTCTCTCTGTGCATAAGTGCAAACAGTAAGAAGAGGAGGAGTGGTAAAGTTAGGAGTGGGAAAATCTTCCGTGGTTCTGGGTCCACGCCAAGGTACATCTCTAGGGGAGAGGGGGGTGATAAGGATTTCTCCCTCCAATCCCAGACCAGGAGGGGAAAACTCAGCAGGAACACTCTCGAAATTTCGGAAAAGGGAAACTTCAGAAAAAGGTTTTCTAGGAACCCGAGGAGAAGAAAATGGAGTTTCTATAGAAGGAGATGGCAGATTACCTGGTTCAACGGTGGAATTTTCTCCTTCAGAGGATTTTCCTTTTCTGAAAATTGTCTATGGCTCAGCTTCAAGCGTAGCTAGAGGCAGTTGTGGATGGGACCGTGTGTGTCTACCTTTGAAAGCCACAATTAAAATGGCAGGTTGGCCACATTGGAGTCATCACAATGGAGTTGCCAGGGTCATAGTAGCAATCTTAAAAGGCTTTGATGCCTGATGCACCTTCAGAATCAGAGGTTCAATGTCATTTAATATCGGGGAAAATTTTCAACTTCGTCCCTGGCAATGGTGCCAGAAATGTTGGTGTTGGAAGTCACTCCTGGATTGAAACAGGAGTAGAGCCCGAAGCCCATTAGTTTATGCCACGATTTTTTTATAAATGGTGACCGAGTGGAAGAAAACTTGGAACAATATCATTCTAACTCTGAAACTAGGCTGGACATGCACAGGTAGGTGAGGTCTTAGTTAAACTTCAGACAGTGAGTTGTAGTAAGGGTGAATAGTAGGAAGAATTTTGTGAGGAAAAGTTGAGGGCTGCTGTAGGCATCTAGCTTCTGACAACCTGTAGAAGAAAAAATTGAACGTGAGAACTTCTTATGCTCAAATGTAGGAAACACTGGAGAATATAACAGTGTTACAATAAATCCTTTATCTTAACACAGTCATAGTAATCCACGCGAATCAGTCGATCACGAACTCTCTCAGTGTGAGATGAAACTAGATGGGATAAGAAAGATGTCTATTATAAAACAAGAAATCTCACATACAAATACATAACCAAAGAACTAGATCGTCTATTAAAAATTTATAATCAAGATATTTTCTCTACCATTGATGCTTACAAAAATAGAAAAACTAAGTATATATACTCAGAAAAATTCCCTCAATAGAGGCGTGCTCGAACCTCCAAGGCGTGGCGTCTTTTCAGTCAAACCTAGACAGAAATACTTCGTTAGACACCACCTTAACTCAACATGGCTCTTGCAAGGGGGGGCCCTGCACACAAGGGTACCATGGGCTGATTTCTCCAAACCTCCCATACCTTCCATTTATGGCTCAAGCTGAGGTTTCACCTACCTGCTCAATTTTCATTAACTGATTCCCTAGAGAGTGGCCGAGATGATACCCTTAGGAGAAGACCATGTGCCTTCTCTCTAAGGCTCGGAGGCTAGCCTCCCTTTCTTCTGGCACCACCCTCAATGTAACCTAGGGCTATGACCTGGCACCTCTCTCCAAGGGTGCTTCGACATTTCTTCTTTAGGGGATTTCTACTTCCCCTGCCTTCAAATTTCCCGGTGCCCAATATCGCGAAACGACCTTCCAGGATCAACGGTTGGATCGACTTTAAAACTGATGGCCACGATGATTTTTCCTTGAACACATTGGATCCACGTCCCTCATCTACTTTGTCCCTTTTCCGTATGACCCAGTGCTATGACCGTGGGCCCACACCCAGAGGCGCCTTCGACACTTTTCATTTCACGGCTGGGAGGAGGTTGACTCCTGTTCTTCAAAGTCACGATAGGCGATAGAGATGAATCGTGCACCACGTGTCCAATATATACGTGCCTTGCTATTTATACGTGTTGCTTTACCTCAAGTGGTTACCTTCTACCCATCTTAAACCACTTTCCTTATTTTAGGGCTAACCCACTTCTAACCACTTGTCAACTTAGTAATTTCTCCATTAATTTTATTATTTAAATAATTTCTTTTGTATTCACTTTGAATATTATTACACCCATCACTTCACTTTATTATTTACCTTCTAAAAATTTCTTAAACCACTTTGAATACTTTGAGCTTTTGGGGCTTCTAGATGACTCATGAGGGTTCTCCAACTTCACATGGCCATAACTCTCTAACCGTGAGGAGTTATGTGACGTTCCACATACCACTGGAAATGGCATGACATGAAATATCCATATAGAATATTATTACCTACAAATATATAAGAAATCATACTATTATCCATCCAACAAACTTGTGTCCATTACCCAAACCTGGGTTCTCCAACTTCCTTCAAGGGTTGACATCAATGACAACCAACCTTAATCAACAATATCCCCCTTTGGAATTGATGGAAACACTCTAATGCAATGCTGGAATCATGTCATGCAATACTGAAGTTAAATTTCTCATGCTCCCCCTGAAACCATGCCTCTATCCTCTGCATCTGATAATCTCTCCCCTTTGTCCTCAATGACAAAGGTATTTTTCCATACGAGGATGCTCCCCCTAATTGAACTTACCTCTTTATGGTGCTTCCTCATGTACATCTAAGACATATAATATAAGCATTCAAAAGCATGCATTTTGGAGTATAAAAAACTCTGAGTCTCTTGTGAAGATACTCAAAGGATTCTCATGGAAGTGGTTTTGTAAATATGTCTACCACTTGTTCTTTTGTGCCCACATACTCAACTCTGATGTTCTTTTCTGCAACCTGTTGCCATAGAAAGTGATACTGGATTTGAATGTTCGTCATCTTGCACTGCATCACCAGGATATTTGAGATATTGATGGTGCCTTTATTATCACAATAGATTGGAATGGGCTCATCCTACTCAACCTGTATATCTGTCAAAGTTTGTTTAATCCAAAGAACTAGTGTACAACATGTTGTTGTTGAAATATACTCTGCCTCGGTTGTAGATAAAGATATTGATGATTGTTTATTTCTTAGCCATTATACTAAACACTCACCCAAGTAGAACGTTTCTCCAATGGTGATTTGTTGGTCACTAGTACAACCTGCCCAATCTTCATATGTGTAGGCAATAAGTGATATAACCTTTCCTTTTGGATACCATAATCCAAACTCTTCTGTTCCTTTGAGATATTTGAAAATCCTCTTCACTGCTAATACATGTGATTCTTTTGGTGCTGCTTGAAATCGTTCCACATGTCCAACTTCCTGCATTACATCTGGTCTGGGTGCTGTCAAATATAGTAGGCTACCAATCATTGATCTGTATTTCCTCTTATCTGTAGACTTTGAATCATCATCTTTTCTTAACTTGCAACTAGTTTGCATGGGAGTGATAATTGGTTTGCAATATTCCATTCCAAACCTCTTTAGCATTTCTCTGATATACTTGGTTTGAGAAAAAAAAAATCCTTGGTTGCTTTGATGTATCTGAAGTCCCAGAAAGAAGGATAATTCTCCAAGTAATGACATTTAAAATTCATTATGCATATCCTTTGCAAATTTCTGGCTTAATCTGTCATCATCACTACCAAAAATAATATCAACACAAACTTCAATTAATAAAATTCTATCTTAAGTTACCTTGATGTAGAGGTTGTTGTTTGCACTTCCTTTTCCGAATCCTGCCTACTGTAGATATTTATCTAGTCTATAGTACCATGCTATAGGATCATGTTTTAGACCATACAAGAACTTCTTTAAATTACACACATAATCTACATTCTTTGACAATTGAAATCCTTCTGTTTGTTCAATGTATACTTCTTCTTCAAGTTTTGCATTCAGAAAATATGATTTTACGTCCATCTGATACACTTTAATATTTTTGGAGCATACATAAGATAAAAGAAATCAGATTGCTTCCATTCTGGCAACTGGGGAAAATGTCTCTTCAAGGTCAATTCCTTCAACCTATGGATATCCTTTACATACCAATCTAGCTTTGTTCCTTGTAACCTATCCATATTCATTCAATTTATTCCTGTATACCCACTTTGTGTTGATCACATTCTTATCCTTTGTTCTAGAACCGATTCTCAAGTGTCATTTTTCTCTATTTGATCCAATTCTTCATCCATGGCCTTATTCCAAAATTTATCCTTTTTGGCCTCTTTAAAACAGGTTGGTTCAATCGTAGATGAGAGTGCTACGTGCATTTGTTCTGGTGAATGGATTCTTCTTCTACTCTCAACTCCTGCATATTTGTTTCCAAGAATCTGATCTAAAGGATGATTCTTATGTATTCATTTTCTAGGTGTCTTTGGAGGCACTTGCTGAACTTTCTCTTCTACTTATGTATGATCCTCTTCATCTTCCCCTTCTACTTCTTCTTCATATTCTGCTTCTTCTTCGTAAATCTGTTCCATTGATTCATTTTCTTCTTCCTTTAATTCTCGTCCACCTGTTTCATCAATTGTTACATTGATTCATTCCACAACTTTGTTCAACCTCAGATTGTAACACTTGTATGCTTTCCTTGTACTCAAGTAACCAACAAGTACTTATTTTTCCACATGAGAGTCAAACTTTCCCATTCTTCCATATTCTCTTTTGATGTAGCATTTGCTTCAAAATATTCTGAAGTGCTTCACATTTGCTGGTGTTCCTTTCCATAGCTCGTAGGGAGTTTTGTCATTGTTTTTTTTGAGCATTAATCTGTTTTTAATGTGAACTATTGTATGCAATGTCTGTGTCCAAAAAATATATGTCAATTTGGAATCCATTAGCATTGTTCGAGCCATTTTATGTACTGTCCTATTCTTTCTTTCAACAACTCCATTCTGTTGAGGTGTCCTAGCAATGAAGAATTGCCTTTTTATTCCATGACTACAGTAGTAGTCCATATATTCCTTTGAAGTGAACTCACCTCCATTCTTAGATCTCAAGCATTCGATTTTTGAATCCATTTCATTTTCAACCATTTCCTTGTAGGTCTTGAAGTTTTCAGAAGCTTCTGACTTATTCATGAGAAAGAAAACTGCAATCATTCTTGTATAATCATCAAATAATAACATAAATTATTTCTCACATTTTAAAACCTTTGTTGTAGTTGGTCCAACTAGATCAATATGCGCAATTTTCAGTGGTCTTGTTGTTGAATATTCCTTTGATTTGAACCTGGTCTTTGTTTGCTTTCCTTGTTGACAATGCTTTCATAAAGTGTTTGTCAGTTTTGTGATCTGGGGCATTTCTCTGATTGCTTCTCTTTTGTTGACTTTGAAAAGTTTATCAAAATGTATGTGACCCATTCTTTTGTGCCATAACCAACTTTTGTCTTCCTTTCCTAGACAACACTTTTCACTTCCAATTTCACTTAACACATATATGTTGCTTGAAGTTCTCACAGCTGTAGCAATCAATTTTCCTGAACCTTCTTTTCTTATCTCTCACTTTTGTGAATCGAATGTAACTTTATGACCTTGGTCACATATTTGACTCACACTTAGAAGATTATGTTTCATATATTCTACTAGTAGAACATTTTTTGCTTTTGTATTCTTGCTCCCAATTCTGACTGTGCCTTTTCCAATGATTTTAGTTGAATCATCATTTCCAAAGGACATTGATCCATATATTTCATTACTTAATGTAAGAAACTTGTCTCTATCACCTGTCATGTGTTTTGAACAAGCACTGTTAACATACCAACCCTCTTTCTTTTACTTAGCTTGTAGAGCGAGTGTGCATTCTTCATTGTTGTACTGATTCTGCTTTCTTATCCATGTCCTTTTCTGAGGTTGCTGTCTGTGATTGTTGTTGTTCTATTGTGGTTCTCTAGGAGAGATTTTCATTCTGCAATCTTTGGCCATGTGTCCAAAGTTTTTACAGTTGTAACATTACACTTCAGTGATTAATGATTCAAACCTGTTGTAACTTCTTCTCTGTGTTTCACTAGGCATTATTGGATAACCCTTTTGTGTATGAATTTCAAAGTTGTTTATGTTCATGTTTTTAGCTCTGCAATTCACAACTTTATGTCCAAAATTATTACATGCATAACATAAACCAAAAAATATAGTTTGATACGTGGGATTTGAAGATATTAAAAAAGGAGGTGCTCTTATGAATCCTTCTTCTTCCTGAGACCCATCTGTTTCTATTGGTCATTGATTATGAAATCTGAATCTTCTCAGTGGAGGAGTGTCTTTCTAATTTTATCTGTAGACCTTCCTATCTCCTTTGATTGTTTCTACATAGTTTTTTGGATATGTTTCTTTTTCTGTTGTTTTTGAGCTTGATCCCTTTTTTGTCTGATTGTATCCAAGTCTGAACTTGTCATGATTAGGCCTTTGACTGCTGATAATGTCATTCAAAACTTTTGAGTTGTTCTGTATATTTTTCTTTTGAATATCCTTTCTTAATGTGACAATCTCTTCTTCCATTTTTTCAATGATCCTGTCTCTTCCTTCTAGTTGTTCTTTGAGTGCTTCTTCAATTCTTTTATGTTCTTCAATTTGAACCTTCAAATTTGTGATCATTTGTTTTAATTCCCAAGTGTCTTCTTTCTTGTCTAGTTCCGCTTGTAGCTTCTTGTTTTTCCTCTTTTCTCTTCTGATAACTTCTATGGAGATCAACAATTCCTCTCGATAATCAACTTCTGTCTCTTCAATTTCTTCTTCAACTTCTTCTTATTCTTCTTCAACTTCTTCATATTCTTCTTTGAATTCTTCTTTATCAAAGTCTTCTACTACCATGAATAAAACTCTTTCTCTCTCACTGTCACTGATTTCATCTTAATCTTATGATGAGATGTCTTCTTTGGTGCATAAGATTTTCTTGAAAACTTTCTTTGTGGTTCTTTTGCCTTTATATGTTTATATGTTTTTTTGTTTTTTGAGTAACCTTCATCATTTCTCTTTTTCTTATGAGGACATTTGTTAGAAAAATGACCAATACCATCATAATTAAAACAAATTAAAGGAATCTTACCTCTATACTTGACGTCGGTTCCCTCATTTAGTCTTTTGACAAAGTTGGCCACTTCTTCATCATCTTCCGAGACATCACTATTGCTGCTATATTATTTTTCTTGTTGCTTTCCCTTTTTCTTTGATCTTTTAGATGCTTTGAAGGTTGCTTCTTTTACATCTGGATTTTCCTGTTCAGTTCTCATTTGATATGTTGTGAATATTCCATGTATTTTGTCCATTCACATTGAGTTTAGATCTCCTATTTCTTCTAGTGTTGATATCTTAGGGTCAAATCTCATAGGAAGAGATCTTAGTACCTTTTGAACAATTACAGATTCTTGAATTTCTTATCCCAATCCCATGATTGCATTTACTGTTTCATCGAATCGTAAGAAGTAAGATGAAATATTCTCATCTTCTTTCATCTTTAGTTGTTCGAACTTACCTCTATAAGTTTCATGCCTTACTACTTTGACTTTTAAATATCCTTCATAAATATTTCGAAGTTTGTCCCAAATTTGTTTAGCGTATTTACAATGTGAAACTTTAGTGAATACTGTTTCACCAAGACCATTCAGAAGTGAATTTGTGGCTTTGGAATTATTCTGACCGAGTTTCACTGCTTTGTCATTTGTTGGCAAAACTGTTGGTACTGTGTATCCATCTACAATTGATTGCCAAATTTCAAATCTCTGTGCCTGTATATATGTCTTCATCCTATGCTCCAAAATGCATACTTTTGTCCATCAAACTGTGGTATTCTATTTTTATACAAGTTGTTGCTCTCCGTGATCTATCTTTCAATGGTTAAACTAATTTCTAAAGGAACCTTCTCTGATACCAATTGTTGGATTACTGAGAGGGGGGGTGAGTTGGTAATAGAGAAATTTAATCATTTTTAAACATACAATCAAAGTGTTATATCAATGTATCATTATCACCCAATAACTGTGGCATAAATAAACAATGCACAAGTGAAAAATCATATACATACACAATACACCAGTGGTTTACATGGAAACCCAAAGCGGGAGAAAACCACATAATGATTTTTCTTATATGTCTTGAAGAATTACATTCATTGGAAGAACCAACTTCCTTTGTTTTCCAGTTGCAACCAGAAGGAGGCTCCAACCCCCTAGTTTCTCAGGATACAACCTGAGGGAAGCTCCAACTCACCAATTCTCTAGCTACAACCAGAAGGAGGCTACAGCCCCTTATGTTCTTTGGATACAACCAAAAGGTGGATACAACCACCTGTCCTTGCCCCGTCCAACCACCCAGACATATAAGTATAATAATGGAACCACTGTCACACTATCACTTTGAGATATACTGCTGTAAATCTATACCAATAAACCTGAACCATGCATCAATCATGCATCAACCTGTACCATAAACAAGTGCATCAACCATGCACCAACCTGTACCATAAACAAGTGCATCCAACCATGTACCAAGTATGTACCAATCATGTATCAACTAGTCATCAACTATGACTAATCAATATGTACCAACATCATCAACTATACACCTCATGTATGTGCCAAATCATAAACTACTTGTCTGAACCATGTGCCCAACATGTACCTCAACCAAAATCCCTCATTAATTTCATCATCCAAATCTGATTTGTAACTCTGTAATAGACCTGGTGTATATGATCACATACCTGCAAACCTTCCTTAACTTTAAAAAAAAGAGACTAACATTTTCATCAAACTTTTCTTTAGTCTCACATGACTAGTTTTGGATTAGTCAACAACCCTAACTTGAAATAATCATAACTATGTACCTGTAATGAATAAAGATATGAAAATAGTACACAATGTGTTGGATTACTAAGAGGGGGGGTGAATCAATAATAGTGTGATTATAATCCTTTTTCTTCTAATGTTATATCAATGTAGAATTATTATCCAATAATAAACAGTAAGAAATAAACAATCACACACATACATAGTACACCATTGTTTTACGTGGAAACCCAAATCGGGAGAAAACCATGAAATGATTTTTATTATATGTCTTGAAGAATTACATTCATTGGAAGAACCAACTTCCTTTTCTTTCCAGCTGCAACTGGAAGGAGGCTCCAACCCCCTAGTTTCTTAGGCTACAACCCGAGGGAAGATCCAACTCCCCAATTCTATGGCTACAACCAGAAGGAGGGTACAACCCCCAATGTTCTTCGGCTAAAACCACCTGTCCTTGCCCCTTCCTACCACCCTAAAGTAGAAGTAGAATGATGGAACCACTGTCACACTATCACTATGAGATATACCACTGTAAACCTGTACCAATAAATCTAAACTATGCATCAACCATGCATCAACCTGTACCTCAACCTGTAATCAACATTTACCATAAACAAGTGCATCCAACCATGTACCAAGTATGTACCAATCATGTTTCAACTACTCATCAACTATGACTCATCAATATGTACCAACATCATCAACTATACACCTCATGTATGTGCGCCAACTCATCAACTACTTGTCTCAACCATGTACTCAACATGTACCACAACCAAAAACCCTCATAAATTTCATCATCCAAATATTATTTGTAGCTCTATAATAGACCTGGTGTATATGATCACATTCCTGCAAACCTTCCTTAACTTTAAAAACAAGAGACTAGCATTTTCATCAAACTTTTCTTTAGTCTCACATGCCTAGTTTTGGATTAGTCAACAACCCTAACTTGAAGTAATCAAAACTTTGAACTTGTAATGTATAAATATCTAAAACTGATAAACAATATTTTTCAGTGTGTTTTATGCAATTCCTCCAAGTGTCACTACTTGGAACCTCTCATAAAAGGAGTTATAGAAAAAATAACATACCTTGCTGAATTCTGGATTATTCTAGGGAGTGACCTTGTAGAGTGTGCCCCACACAAAATATTTGATGAATTGATATGAAACTATTAAAAAACATACTACAGACTATACCCTAACCAACACATTTTGTCTCACTAAATTTGGATCTGTTATGAAGAAGTTATGACGTTTTTACCTGAAACACTTGATTTTGACTAGTTTCAGGACTTGCCACAAACCCTATTTTCCACGGAGTGTAACTCCCAAAATACAACGACCCACAAGCTAATTTTTTTACCACAGATACTTGGATATGTTTTCTCACTTTTATAGAAATTTCACAGTCCGAATCATTATATAAAAAAATTTATAGGAAAAATGGTGAGATGAACTGTAAATAGCACACCTTAGAAAGCACCATCAAAGGAATTTATCCTTCCTTACATTTCGGCCTTCTTTTCTTCACCTTCACTCAGAATTCCAGTTTATATATCCTTGGTTACCTTCGACACATATAAATATTCAATATTCTCAAGTGTGATTCAAATGAGAGAGCCTTGCCTCTTATTTATACTCTCCAAGTAGCTTCCTTAAAAACATCTTCTAGATCACTTGGCCCACTTTCCTTATTTTAGGGTTGGGTCCACTTCTAATTTCTCCATTAAATTTATTATTGAAATAATTTGTTTTTTATTCACTTTGAATTATAATACACTCATCACTTCACTTTATTATTTACCTTTTAAAATCTCTTAAACCACTTTGTCTACTTTGACCTTTTGGGGCTTCTAGATGACATATGAGGGTCCTCCAACTTCGTAAGGCCATAAGTCTGAAACCGTGAGGAGTTATATGACATTCTACATACCACCAGAAATGACATGACATGTACTATCCAAATAGAATAGTATTATCTAAAAACATATCATAAATCATACCGTTACCCATCAAACAAACTTGGGTCCATTACCCAAACATGGGGTCTCCAACTTCCTATGGCCAAAACTCTCTAACCATGAGGAATTCTATGATGCTCCACATACCACCAGAAATAACATGACAAACACTATCCATCTAGGATATTTTCCCTGACAAATTCACTTTTCTTCATCTCATTATTCCACGATTAAGTATGGTTTCTCTTACTCCACAAAGCATCTTCCTGTGAGGGCTTTCACCATAAGGGGACCACTTTGGAGTTCATCCATATTTACTTCTTATCAACCGTGAAAAAACAATAATGATCATATTTACATCAAACAATATTGGGTCCATTAGCTAAACCTTTGTGCTACGAGGCTTTCTTCAAGGATTGACATCAATGACAACCAACCTTAATCAACACAATGTCTTTAGTGTGTTTTATGCAATTTTCTAGGTGTCACTACTTGGAACCTCTCAGAAAAGGAGTTATAGAAAAATGGCATACCTTGCTATATTCTGGCTTATTCTAGAGGGCGAACTTGTAGAGCGTGCCCTACACAGAATATTTGTTGTATGGATCTGAAAAATTTACACAGAGTACTATAAACTGTACTCTAACCAACATATTTGGTATTACTTAATTTGGATCTTTTATGAAGAAGTTATGGTATTTTTACCTCAAACACCTGTTTTAGACTAGTTTCAGGACTAGCCATAAACCCCATTTTCCATGTAGTGTAACTCCAAAACTACACTGGCCTACAAGCTAAAATTTGTACCAAAACTACTTGGATATTTTTTCTCAATGGCCTATCAATTTCACGGTCTGAATCATTCTAGAAAAAACTTTATTGCGAAAATGGTGAGATGGTCTGTAAATAACATACCTTAGAAAACATCATCAAAATAATTTATCCTCCCTTGAATTTCAACCTTCTTTACTTCACCTTATCTCTGAAATTCAACTTAGATATCCTTTGGTTACCTCAGCCACCTATAGATATTCAATATGCTCAAGTGTGATTTAAAATGAGAGAGCCTTGCCTCTTATTTATACTTTCATGTAGCTTCCTCAATGGGTTACCTTTTATTCATTTTAACCAACTTTTCTTATTTTAGGGTTAACCAACTTCTACCACTTGCCCAATTAGTAATTTATCCATTAAATTTATTATTTAAGTAATTTATTTTGTATCCACTTTGACTTATAGTACACTCATCACTTCACTTTACCTCAAGGGGTTACCTCCTAACCATCTTAAAGCACTTTCCTTATTTTAGGGCTAACCCACTTCTAACCACTTGTCAACTTAGTAATTTCTCCATTAAATTTATTATTTAAATAATTTCTTTTGTATTCACTTTGAATTATAGTACACTCATAAATTCACTTTATTATTTACCTTCTAAAAATATCTTAAACCACTTTGACAACTTTGACCTTTTGGGGCTTCTGGATGACTCATGAGGGTTCTCCAACTTCACATGGTCATAAATCTCTAGCCGTGAGGAGTTATGTGACGTTCCACATACCACAAGAAATGTCATGACATGTACAATCCATATATAATAATATTACCTGCAAATATATCAAAACTCATACCATTATCCATAGAAAAAACCTTGGGTCCATTACCTAAATATGGGTTCTCCAACTTCCTTCAAGGGTTGACATCAATGACAACCAAACTTAATCAACATTGTGCCAACATATTCAACTCTAATGTTCTTCTCTGCACTCTGTTCCGATAGAAAGTGATACTTTCTTGGAATGTGCTTCATCTTGGAGTGCATCACCGGGTTCTTTGAGATACTGATGACGCTTGTATTATCACAATAGATTGGAATAGGATCATCATACTCAACCTGTATATTTGTCAAAGCATTTTTCATCCATAGAACTTGAGTACAACATCCTTCTACTGCAATATACTTTGCTTCAGCTGTAGATAAAGATACTGATGATTGTTTCTTTCTTAGCCAAGATATTAAACACTCACCCAAGTAGAACGTTGATCCACTGTTGCTTCATCGATCATCAATGCAACCTTCCCAATCTGCATCTATGTAGGTAATATGTGACAGATCCTTTCCTTTTGGATACCATAATCCAAAATATTCTGTTCCTTTGAGATATTTGAAAATCCTCTTCACTGCTAATACATGTGAGTCCTTTGGTGCTGCTTGAATCATGCCACCTGTCATATTTTCTCAACTTGCAATTGGTTTGCATAGGAGTGGTAAGTGGTTTGCAATATTCCATTCCGAACCTCTTTAGCATTTCTCTGATATACTTAGTTTGAGAAATAAAAATTCCTTGGTTTCTTTGACGTATCTGAAGACCTAGAAAGAAGGATAGTTCTTCAAGTAATGAAATTTCAAGCTCATTCTGCATATCCTTCACAAATTTATGAATTAACCTTTCATCATTACTTCCAAAAATAATATCATCAATATAAAATTCAATTAATAAAATACTATCTTAAGTTACCTTGATGTAGAGGTTGTTGTTTGCACTTCCTTTTCTGAACCCTGCCTATTGTAGATATTTATCTAGTCTAGAGTACCATTCTCTAAGAGCCTGTTTTAGACCATACAAATCCTTCTTCCTTTTACACACATAATCTGCATTCTCTAACAACTGAAATCCTTACGGTTGTTCAATGTATACTTCCTCTTCAAGTTCCCCATTCAGAAAATATGATTTCATGTCCATCTGATATACTTTAATATTCTTGGAGCATGCATAAGCTAAAATCAATCAGATTGCTTCCATTCTGGCAACTGGGGAAAATATATCTTCAAAGTTGATTCCTTCAACTTGTGCATATCCTTTACATACCAATTTAGCTTTGTTCCTTGTAACCGGTCCATCTTCATTCAATTTATTTATGAAAACCCACTTTGTGCTAATCAGATTCTTATTCTTTGGTATTGGAACCAATTTCCAAGTTTCATTCTTCTCTATTTGATCCAATTCTTCATCCATGGCCTTATTCCATAATTCATCCTTGATGGCCTCTTCAAAACAATTTGGTTCAATCATAGATAAGAGTGCTAGGTGCATTTGTTCTGGTGAACAAATTCTTCTTCTAGTCTCAACTCCTGCATCTTTGTTTCCGATAATCTGATCTGAAGGATGATTCTTATGTATTCGTTTTATAGGTGTCTTTGGAGTCACTTGCTGAACTTTCTCTTCTACTTATGTATGATCCTCTTCATATTCCCGTTCTACTTCTTCTTCATATTCTGCTTCTTCTTCGTAAATCTGTTCCATTGATTCATTTTCTTCTTCCTTTAATTATCGTCCACTTGTTTCATCAATTGTTACATTGATTCTTTTCACAACTTTGTTCAACCTCAGATTGTAACACTTGTATGATTTCCTTGTAATCAAGTAACCAACAAGTACTTTGTTTTCCACATGAGAGTCAAACTTTCCCATTCTTCCACCTTCTCTTTTGATGTAGCATTTGCTTCAAAATATTCTGAAGTGCTTCACATTTGTTGGTCTTCCTTTCCATAGCTCGTAGAGAGTTTTGTCATTGTTGTTTTTGAGCATTACTCTATTTTTAATGTGAACTTTTGTATGCACTGCATGTGTCCAAAAAATATGTGTCAATTTGGAATCCATTAGCATTGTTCGAGCCATTTTCTATGTAATTAACATCCATAATGTTCCTTTGTCTCTGAACCAATCTATGAATCCATTCTCTTGTCCACTTTCATATATCTATCCAAACCTGCTAAGTGTTCTTAAAAATCCATCTCTGTCCATACTTTCCAAGACTCTACTTCACAACTATCCATAATGCTGACCCATTTATTACTATACTATCATGAAGTATTCACTACTACAACTATCAAATTATACTTCTGCTAACTGACTACTTTGGATCTGTCTACTCAAACTCTGCAATTTTCTTGAAGGATGGTTCTTTGGTCTATCACAACTATTGCATAGACTCCCCCCTATCTAATATTCATGTTACGTAGGAGTCTCTAAGCTGGATGGCTAAAAACAATTCCTTCTCTAATGTGTATTCATCATCATCTTCATTGGTAGATTCATCATCTCTCTGAGCTCTGACTTCTTTCTTTCTGTCTATATATTCATCTTTCACTACAATGCCTGAAAGTATAATCTCTTGAACCTATTCCTTATTTACATCTCATTATTTTCTTTCATTTATCTTCCAAAACGTTTTGTATCTGACATCTTTCTTTTTCTCTGTAGGATGTTCTTCATCTTGTTTTATTTCCAATATTTCTATCTCTGGGACCTGGTATTTGTTCGCCTGTTCTTCGTGTTTTCTTATCCATAATTTATTATATCTGATATCAGTGTTCTCTTTGATGGATGTATCGATCATGATTCTACAATAACTAGCTATGTGTCCATACTTGGCTTGAATTGTTGTCTCTTTCTATCTGTTCTTTCTTTTTTCCTCTCATGCTCTTTGGTATGTGTACATTTTGCTCTCTTCACCTTTTCTGTTATGTTCAACTTTTGTTTCTCATCTCTGAGTTTGATCTCACACTGTGCATACTGTGATTTTCCTTTCTCCTAGTTCAACTCATTTTTCCAGTGAGAACAACCACCCTAATGCAGTCACGACATATTGATTTTATACAATCCTTCCATTTAGTTACACTTTGAATCTCCAAAGAAACGCAAAAGCAACCGAATCATCAAAAACCCAAGAACTATGATTCAATTTTTCTAACTGAATCATAACTGATCAATAGTTCATGAAGTGTAGCAGTCACCCTTTGCTCAAAATATCGATTAATCAACACCATTGGATTAAATCCACAGAGACTTGCTGATCTTTCAAATATGTTCCTTTCAAACTTTACTTGTTGGAACTAGCACCAGGCGTGTTTCTCCCACATGCCCACTGGCTATGACCTTACGCTAACCAAAGAGTTATTTCACTATTTTGCGTTTTGGGTGATCAAATGAAAGTCACCTCGATTTTCCCAACTCATGAAACTCTGAGGTGGAGCCTAAAAATTCTAGCTTCTTCCCTTCTCTTCCACTGATGTGACCACTGGTTGTGACCACAGGCCTATTCAGAAAGGCTTATCATGATTTCGCGTGTCATATGTTTGAATGTGAGCCAACCTTGAATCTTCTTACTCCCGATATTCAAAATACTCTAGGTCAATGGTCCACAACCCTCTATGATCTAACGGTCCAGATCTTATCATGATTTTGCATTTCGGATGTTTGAAAATGAGCCAAACCTGACTCTTCTAACTCTCGATATCCAAAATAATCTATCTCAACGGTCCACATCCCTCTTTGATCTAACGGTCTAGATCTTATCATGATTTCACATTTCGCGACTTCAAAGGTTAGAGAACCTCCTTCCTTTGAATCTTTAGTCAGTGAAATGATGATCTCTCGCTATGTGTCCTCTGGATTCAATGACTCATATCTCATCACAATTTCACATTTTGTGGAATTGGAGGATGGCTCTCGCCCATTATCCTCTTCGCAGTTATACTGGATCCTATGATTGTTGTTCCTCGTCACTCAGATCCAATGGATGAGATCTATACTGCTCTATTGTTCTTCCTCTGGTCATTGGGCACTGATATAATGATCATCGGGTAGTCGGGATTGGTGATCCAATAGCCATTGTCATTCTTCCTCCTGAGATTTCTGATCTCTTTGACTTAGAATATTTTCTAAGTGTTCAAAGGTCTCAACCTTTTCTCCTCTTGTGATTCTTTCTCTTGGACCTCGGCTGCACTTCTGGAAAGAGCAAAGCACTATCTCTTCTAAGTTGTGATCTCTTCTTACTATTTGCTTCTTCACCTGAGCTTATGCTTTCCCTGTTTTCCATCATTGCCACTTTCCTTATTGTTTCTTTTCTTTCTTGTAAACATAACATTGATGTTGTTGTTCTTGCCATCAATCTTCTGAATGTCATAACTGTTGTTCTTGCCATCAATGACAAGCACATTCTTTTCCTGAAAAACATGCCAACACACAGGGTGAGTATGACTTATATGAATTTAGTATTGCATTAGAGTGTTTCCATCAATGCCAAAGGGGGAGATCTTTTATTATTTGGGTTGGTTTTCATTGATCTCAACCCTTGAAGAAAGTCTGGTAGTGAATTATGGTAGTACAAAGGTTTGGGTAATGGACTCAGGTTTGTTTGATGGATAATGGTATGAGTATTGACATATTTGTAGGTAATACTATTCTATATGTATAGTACATGTCATTCCATTTCCGATGGTATGTGGAATGTCACATAACTCCTCCCAGTTAGAGAGTTATGGCCATGTGAAGTTGGAGAACCCTCATGAGTCATCTAGAAGCCCCAAAAGGTCAAAGTAGTCAAAGTGGTTGCAAAGAAGAAATTATTTAAATAATAAAGTGAAGTGATGAGTGTACTATAAGTCAAAGTGGATACAAAATAAATTATTTAAATAATAAAGTTAATGGATAAATTACTAAGTGGACAAGTGGTTAGAAGTGGGTTAGCCCTAAAACAAGGAAAGTGGTTTAAGATGGTTAGAAGGCAAATAATAAAGTGAAGTGATGAGTGTACTATAAGTCAAAGTAGATAAAAAATAAATTATTTAAATAATAAATTTAATGGAGAAATTAATAAGTGGACAAGTGGTTAGAAGTGGGTTATCCCTAAAATAAGGAAATGGGTTAGAAGGTAACCCCTTGAGGAAGCTACATAAAAGTATAAATAAGAAACAAGAGTCTCTCATTTTAATCAAACTTGAGCATATTGAATATCTACAAGTGAATGAGGTAAAAAAAGGATATCTAAGGCTAATTTCAGAGGGAAGGTGAAGTAAATAAGGTCGAAATGCAAAGGAGGATAAATTATTTTGAAGATGTTTTCTAAGGTATGTTATTTACAGGTCATCTCACCATTTTCACAATAAATTTTTTTCTAGAATGATTCAGACTGTGAAATCTGGAGGTCATTGAGGAAACATATCCAAGTAGTTGTGATAACAATTCAATCTCGTGGGTTGTTTTATTTTTGGAGTTACACGCCATGGAAAATAGGGTTTGTGGCTAGTCCTAAAACTAGTATGAAACATGTGTTTCAGTTAAAAATGTCATAACTTCTTCATAACATATCCAAATTTAGTAAGACAAAATGTCTTGGTTAGAGTATAGTTTATAGTATTATGTGTACCATTTTCATATCTATATAACAAATTTTTCATGTAGGGAATTCTCTACAAGTTCTCTCTCTAGAATAAGCCAGAAATCAACAAGGTATGTCATTTTTTCTCTAACTCCTTTTCTGAGAGGTTCCAAGTAGTGAAACCTGGAGGAAGTGCATTAAAGGCTCTAAAGAATATTGTGTACCATTTTCAGATCTTTATTCATTACAGGTACATAGTTATGATTATTGCAAGTTAGAGTTGTTGACTAATCCAAATTTAGTCATGTGAGACTAAAGTAAAGTTTGATGAAAATGCTAGTATCTTCTTGTTAAAGTTAAGAAAGGTTTGTAGGGATGTGATCATATACACTAGGTCTGTTACAAAGTTACAAATCATATTTCAATGATGAAATTGATGAGGGATTTTGGTTGAGGTACATGTTGGTTACAAGGTTGAGACAAGTAGTTGATGAGTTGGGACATACATCAGGTGTATAGTTGATGATGCTTGTGCATCTTGATGAGTCATAGTTGATGAGTAGTTGATGCATGATTGGTACATAATTGGTACATGGTTGGAGGCACTTGTTAGTAGTATTTTTGACACATGGTTTATGAATGATGTAGCATACTTGTCTTGGAATATTATTAGAAGCACATATTGATCTTGGTGATGATTATTAGTTGTTGTGTCATGATTGGTTGATGCACATCTTGGTGATATTGTGCATATGTTTGAGACTTGTGTTGGTGACTAATCTTGGTGAGTAGATATAATTTGGTTGATAAGATTGATTGGATAGGTTATTGTTATAGGTTATTTGTACAAGTTTGGTGCAAGGTTGATGCACTTGTTTATGGTACAAGTTGAGGTACATGTTGATGTATGGTACATGTTCACACAGGTTATTGGTACAGATTGTTACAGGTTGTTTGGTGTAGGTTGATTGGTATAGGTTTATAACAGTATATCTCACAGTGATAGTGTGATAGTGGTTTCATCATTCTACATATATTTCAGGGCGGTGGGATGGGGAAAACATAGGTGGTTGTAGCCACCTTACGGTTGTAGCCACCTTACGGTTGTAGCTAGAGAACATAGGGGGTTGTAGCCTCCTTCTGGTTGTAGCCAGAGAATTGGGGAGTTGGAATTTCTCTTAAGTTGTATCTTGAGAAACTAGGGGGTTGGAGCTTCCTTCCAATTGCAGTTGGAAAACAAAGGAAGTTGGTGCTTCCAATGAATGTAATTCCTAAAGACATATAAGAAAAATCATTATGTGGTTTTCTCCCACTTTGGGTTTCCATGTAAAAACACTGGTGTACTGTGTATGTGTATTATTTCTCATTTGTTGATTATTTATCTACTCTGTAACTATTGGATGATAATGCTACATTGATATAACAATTACATTTTATGGTTAAAAAGGATTATATTTCTCTATTATTGATTCAACCCCCCATTCAGTAATCCAACAAGTGGTATCAAAGTAGGTTCTTGAAACAGTTTAAACACTGGAAGAAGATCATGGATTATTCTAAGAATGGAGTACCATTGTTCAATGGTCATAATGTTTTAAAGTATGAGATGTTATTCAAGTTGGTTCTTGAATACTAGAAGTTGTAGCTTTCATGTAGTTGTGGCTAGAAAATAGAGTGGCAGGATGGTGCTAGGGAAAACACTGAGGTTTATGTATGAAAGTTGGTACTTGAATAAGTGGAAGTAGATGCTTCCATCCTATTGGTGCTGGAACACCCAGGGAGTTGGTGCTTCCTTCTAGTGGGTGCTAGAGAAACCAGAGAGTTGATTCTCTCAACAAGTTTCAACTTGTAAAACAGAGGTGGTAGCCTCATTTTGAGTTGGTACTCAAAGATAGATGATGTACAAAACATAAAAGACTTCTTATCATTTGAAGAATAAGAGGTTTTCTCCCTTCATGGGTTTCCTCATGAAAATTTGTCTATGTGTATATCATATGTGTGATTGATGGTTATTATTTCTATTGTTGATATCTTGTATAATCTTGATGGTCACTTGGTGAAGTTTAAAAAATGTTTTAATAAATATTAAATTGTTTAAGCATAGTAACAAATGATTCACCCCCCCTCTCATTTGTCTTAGTAATTTCAACACTGTGACCATTGCTCCCCTTGAAACCATGCCTCTTTTCTCTTTCTCCAAGCATTTACATTTGCATATGATAAAGCTCTTCCCCTTTGTCATAAATGGAAAAGGTATCTTTCCATACGGGGTTTCTCCCCCTGACTCAACTCTTCCTAAAACTAATCTCCCACCCTGAATTGTCCTCTTTATGGTGCTTCCTCATGTAAATGTAAGACATATAAGATAAGCATTCAAAATCATTCATTTTGGAGTAGAAATTACTCTGAGTCTCTTGCGAAGATACTCAAAGGATTCACGTGGAAGCGGTTTTGTAAAGATGTCTTCCACTTGTTCTTTTGTGCCCACATATTCAACTCTAATGTTCTTCTCTCCAACTTGTTCCTGTAGAAAGTGATACTTTATTGGAATGTGATTTGTCTTGGAGTGAATCACCAGGTTCTTTGAGACATTGATGGCACTTGTATTATCATAATAGATTGGAATGGGATCATCATATTCAACCTGTATATTTGTCAAAGTTTGTTTCATCCACAGAACCTGAGTACAACATATTACTGCTGAAATATTCTTTTATTTGGTTGTAGATAAAGATACTGATGATTGTTTCTTTCTTATCCAAGATACTAAACACTCGCCCAAGTAGAATACTACTCCACTGTTTCTTCATCGGTCATCAATGCAACCTTCCCAATCTGGATATCTGTAGGTAATATGTGATAGATCCTTTCCTTTTGGATACCATAATCTAAACTCTTCTTTTCCTTTGAGATATATGAAAATCATCTTCACTGTTAATACATGTGATTCCTTTGGTGCTGCCTGAAATCATGCCACCTTTCCAACTACTTGCATTACATCTGGTTTGGATGCTATCACATATAGTAAGCTACCAATCATTTACCTATATTGCCTCTAGTCTTTAGAATTTGAATCATCGTCTTTTATCAACTTGCAACTGGTTTGCATAGGAGTGGTAACGCGTTTGCAATCTTCCATTCCAAACCTCTTTAGCATTTCTTTGATATACATAGTCTGAGAAATAAAAAATCCTTGGTTGCTTTGACGTATCTGAAGACCCATAAAGAAGGATAGTTCTCCAAGTAATGATATTTCAAACTCATTCTACATATCCTTTTCAAACTTATGGCTTAACTTGTCATCAATACTTCTAAAAATAATATCATCAACATAAAATTCAATTAATGAAATACTATCTTGAGTTACATTGATGCAGAGGTTGTTGTCTACACTTCCTTTTCTGAACCTTTCATGTTGTAGATATTTATCCAGTCTAGTGTACCATTCTTTAGGATCATGTTTTAGACCATACAGGGCCTTCTTCAATTTACACACATAATCTGTGTTCTTTGACAACTGAAATCCTTCTAGTTGTTCAATGTAGACTTCTTCTTCAAGTTCCCCATTCAGAAAAGATGATTTCACGTCCATATGATATACTTTAATATTCTTGGGGCATGCATAAGCTAAAAGCAATTAGATTGCTTCCATTATGGAAACTTGCCAAAATGTCTCTTCAAAGTTGATTCCTTCAACCTGTGTGTATCCTTTACATACCAATCTAGCTTTGTTCCTTGTAATCTGTCCATCTTCATTCAATTTATTTATAAAAACCCACTTTGTTCGAATCACATTCTTATTCTTTGGTCTTTGAACCGATTCCCAAGTGTCATTTTTCTCTATTTGATCCAGTTCTTCATCCATGGCCTTATTCCATAATTCATCCTTGATGGCCTCTTCAAAACTATTTGGTTCAATCTTGCGATCTCTAGGACCTGGTATTTGTTTGCCCGTTCTTCATGTTTTATTATCCATAATTTCTTATATCTAATATCAGTGTTCTCTTTGATGGAAGTATCGATCATGCTTCTACAATCACTAGCTATGTGTCCATAGTTATGACATTTGTAACATCCACATAATAATTTCTTGATTGAACATTTCTTTAATAATCCCTATAATCTGCAACCTTATGTCCAAAACTAGTACAATAAAAACAATGAACATGAAATAAATTTGCATACCTGGGAGTGAATGATCTTCTTTATGTTGTAGTCCTTCTGAATTTCTGCCCTGACTGATCATAATCATGCTTGAATCTTCTTTGTGGCCTGAACATGGATGGTCTTCTTGAAGATGCATCTTCAATAGTTTTCTTATATTCTGGTTGACCATGATTCCTTCCTTTGAGTACTTCTGCATAAATCTTTGTATTTTGTTCATTATTCTTTTCTAGAAACCTAGAGTGCTTATCTTCATTTTTTATGATTGATGTGGATGTTTCTGTCTCTTCAACGTTCTTGTTGAGTTTGGCAATTTTATCTCTCAATATGACAACTTCTTCTTCAAGATTCTCAACCTCTTCTTATTTCTTCATTATCTGAGACTTCATGACTTCTTATGTTCTTTTCACTTATTTAAGCTGTATTTTTAATGTGATTATTTCTTCTTCAAGTCCTTTCTCTTCTTGACCAAACTCTACCTCAATCTGGTTTAGATCATTAGTTCTTTCCATAAGATGATCTTTCAATATCTTCTTTCTCATTTATGCTTCTTCCTTCTGTGCTGCTATGTTGGCTTCCAAATACTTCTTTTGATATTCAATATTTTTTTCGATCTTTTTGTCTTCTTCTAGCTGATTTATTAAGTTCTTGATGACATGTCAGGATTCTTCAAAAATGCGAACACTTTCCTTTTGTTTCACCAATTATTTCTTGAGTGACTTTTTTTCTTCTCTTTCTTTTCTTAGTTCATCTAAAGCACTAATCAATTATGCTTCATAATTGTCTTCTTTTTCAATTATTTTTTCTGTCTCATTTCATTCATGGCATTCTATTTCAAGATGTCCACGTTTTTCACAATTAAAACAAAACAACATACCTCTGTTTATTATGTACTCTTCATCTTCTGAATCTGTTTGACATGGTGAACATATTTCTTCTTGATCTGTACCTGCATAATCTTTGGAATTTTCTGAATCTATGATGGGTGAAGAATATATGTCATGTAACTTATACTAAATTTCTTTGGCTGATGAACATTTACCAACCTTTTCTCTTACCAGATTAGGTAATCCTTCCTAGATGAAATCCATTGCTATTTTTTTATTCTTATTCAATTCCTTCTTGGCTGCAGTCTTTTCCCTTTTTGAACTATCATATCCTGTAACGACTGATAGACAAATATAATACCCCTATGCCTATAAAAATACTTTCTTCCTTCCACTCCACATCTCATACTTTAAACCATTCTGACCATTGAACAATGGTACTCCATTATTAGAATAATCCGTGATCTTTTTCCAGTGGTTAAACTGTTTCCTGAAGGAACCTATTCTGATACCAATTGTTGGATTACTGAGAGGGGGGGAGAATCAGTAACATAACAATATAATTCTTTTTAACCATAAGATTCAAGTGTTATATCAATATAACACTATCATCCAATATTTGCAAAGTATATAAACAATGAACAAATGAACAATCATACACATACATAGTACACTAGTGTTTTTACATGGAAACCCAAAGTGGGAGAAAACTACAAAATGATTTTTCTTATATGTATTTAAGAATTACATTCATTGGAAGCACCAAATTCCTTTGTTTTCCATCTACAATTGGAAGGAGGCTCCAACCCCCTAGTTTCTCAGGCTACAATCTAAGGGAAATTACAACTCCCCAATGCTCTGGCTACAACCAGAAGGAGGCTACAACCCCCTATGTTATCCGACTACAACTATAAGGTGGCTACAACCACCTGTCTTTTCCCCATCGTACCACCCTAAAATACAAGTAGAATGATGGAACTACTGTCACACTATCACCGTGAGATATACTGCTATAAACCTATACTAATCAACCTAGACCAAAAAACCTATAACAACCTCTATCAATAACCCATGCTAACATGTACCATACATCAACATGTACCTCAACCTGTACCATAAACAAGTGCACCAACCATGCACAAAACCTGTAGAAATAACCTGTCACAATAACCTGTCCAATCAATCTTATCAACCAAATCAGATCTACTCACCAAGATCATTCACTAAGACAACTCTCAACCATATGCACAATATCACCAAGATGTGCATCAAGAAAGCATGAAATAACAACTCATAATCATCACCAAGATCAATATGTACTTCTAATAATATACCAAGTCAAGTATGCTACACCATCCATAAACCATGTGTCAACAATATTACTAACAAGTGCCTTCAACCATGTACCAAGTATGTACCAATCATGCATCAACTAATCATCAACTATGACTCATCAAGATGTACCAACATCATGAAGTATACACGTCATGTATGTGCCAACTCATCAACTACTTGTCTCAACCATGTACCCAATATGTACCTCAACCAAAATCCCTCATCAATTTTATCATCCAAATCTGATTTGTAACTTTGTAAAATACATTGTGTATATGATCACATACCTGCAAATCTGTTAAGAACCAAATATCAATATAGCATATAAAATCCTTAGAAAAAGTACTCACCGCCTTGAAAAAGAGATAATTTTAGATAATAATCCTCTTCGAGGGGGCAACCTCCTTTTACCCCACTTAAATGTTCAAGTACAAGATGATTCAAAATGAAAATGTCTCCTTGGTATATATATATGAGACTAGGAGGTACAAATACAACTAATGGCCTAAAGACGACATAAATAAAATAACATTACTAATATAACATGCCCCAATTAAGGGGTAATGAGACAATATTAGGGATTAACATGCCCCTCCCTTTGAGACAAGTGTTGTCCGCAACACTTGACTAACTCTGGATGTTTCTGTATAAAAGACTTATCTTCCCAAGTGGAATCTTCAACCAGTAGTTTCG
This sequence comes from Picea engelmannii, assembly GCA_009831015.1. NCBI lineage: Eukaryota > Viridiplantae > Streptophyta > Pinopsida > Pinales > Pinaceae > Picea > Picea engelmannii. Next base: position 210,855 of record ML780112.1, read on the forward strand.
TCCATTTAATGAGATACTCTGAAATGGATCTATTCCTTAGCTGGCGAATTGTTGTGTCAGTGATGGCTTCAATCTCCAATATGATTTTTCCTTCCTTGTCAAGTTCTGGCAATATAGTTTGAACTGGGATCTTGTCGCATATAACCTTCTTTAAGCATGAAACATGGAAAACTGGGTGTACTCGTGAAGATGCAGGTAGCACCAATTTGTATGCCATAGTACCAATCTTTTGCAACACCTTATAAGGGCCATAGTAATTTGGTGATAATTTATTATCCTTCTTGGCTTGCTTGAGGTACATATGTTTGTATGGTTGTAGTCGTAAAAACACCCAATCCCCTACTTCAAAACTGCTTTCACTACAATGTTGATCTGCTTGTTGTTTCATGCGATTCTGTGCCATGGTCAAGTTTTCCTTTAAGATTTGGAGAACTTGTTGTTGATTCTCGATGTGATCTTCCATTGCTTGAACCTTAGATTTTTCTTTTATAGAAGAAGTGATGGAAGGAGGGTGGTATCCATAAATTTCCATAAATGGTGTCATTTTTGTTGCGGTATGAATGTAAGTGTTATACCACCATTCTGCCAAGGGTAACCATTTGAACCATTATGTTTGTTTATCAGAGACAAAACAATGAAGGTAGCCTTCCATACATTTTTTCACTATCTCAGTTTTTCCATCAGATTGAGGATGATAGGATGAGCTATGAGCTAATTGAGTACCCACACAAGAAAATAATTCTGTCCAAAAATGTCCAGTGAAGATGGGATCTCTGTCACTTACAATAATCTTTGGGCTACCATGTAGCTTTTGAACTGTCTCCATGAATGCAGTGGCAACTGTACTATATTTGAAGGGATGAGAGAGTGCACAAAAGTGTGTGTATTTGATTAGTCTATCAACAATCACCATGATGACACTCTTTCCTTCAGACTTTGGTAACCCTGTGATTAAATTCATGGAAACCTCCTCTTAGCGTTGACTTGGGATGGATAATGGTTGTAAAATACCTGGGGTCTTAATTGTTTCCACCTTATTTTGTTGGCAAACCAAACATTCTACCACAAATATTTGAACATCAGTTTTAAGGCCATCCCCAAAAAAATACTTGACTCTATGGTAGGTTTTCAAAAATCCCGAGTGCCCTCCTACCAGAGAGGTGTGCAAATCCAATAGTATGTTTTGTTTGAGTTGGGATTTCTTATATAAATATAAGCGATCTTTGTACCATAGTGAATCATTTTTCCATGTAAATGTATCTGATGCACTGGAATCCTACTGCAACCTTTGAATGAGAGTCCACACTTTTTCATCATTCTTCCATTCATCCCTTGCTTCTATTATCCAATCAGGTTGGATGATCGAGATAACACAGAGAAAGGCCTCAACAACGTCATCCTTTCTTGAGAGTGCATCTGCCACAACATTTTGCTTCCCCTTTTTATAGACGATTTCAAAATCATAACCCAATATCTTGGTTACCCATTTTTGTTGTTCTTCTGAAGATAGTCTTTGTTCTAAGAAGTATTTAAGACTATGATGATCTATTTTGACCTTGAAATTCCTACCTATTAGGTAAGGACGCCATTTCTTCAAGGCATGTAGTATTGGCATAGTTTCCTTCTCATAAATGGGTTTGTGTAAGTCATTTCCCTTGAGTGGTCAACTTTCAAAAGCCAGGGGCCTTCCTTATTGCATTAGGACAACACCAATTCCATTTCCTAAGGCATCACATTCCATAATAAAGGTTTTTGTGAAGTCTAGAGTGGTCAAGGTAGGAGCTTTACACATCACCTCTTTAAGTTGTTCAAAATCTTTAGTTGCCTTTGGAGTCCATGAAAATGCATCCGTCTTAGTTAGTGTCGTTAAAGGTGCTGCTATTCTTCCATAGTTCTGAACAAACTTGTGATAGTAACCTTTCAAACCCAAAAATCCTCTAATATTCTTCGATGTTTTGGGAATCGACCAGTCCATCATGGCCTTAATCTTGTTAGGGTCTACCTTGATACCTTCATGAGATACAATATGACCCAAATACTCTACCTCCTTTACTCAAAATAAACATTTGGATGGTTTGGCATATAGTTGTTGCTCCTTTAGTAGTTGTAGCACCTTGTCAACATGTCACACATGATCCTCCCAAGACTTGCTATAGATTAGTATATCATTAAAAAATACTAA
>ML780112.1:214671-275589 GCA_009831015.1 Picea engelmannii
CCAAAGTTGGAGTTTCTCCATTCTTGATTCACCTTCCTTGTGTCCTCATCATGAATTTCATGGGATGCATTTTCACTTTCAGGTGTCTTCTCTGTTATGAAAATTTTCAATACTTCCATGATCTCCCCTTTTAAACCCTCCATAATCTCTTGTAGTTAACCTTTTGTCACTATATTCTTTTATAAATCATTTATGTCCCTACTCATTTCTTCACCTTCATCAAGAGTCCAAGTAAGATTTTCTGGAGGCTTATTTGTGTTGATTAAGGTTGGTTTTCATTGATGTCAACTCTTGAAGAAATCCCCATAGCACACAGGTTTGGGTAATGGAACCAATATTGTTTGATGTAAATATGACTCATTATTGTTTTTTCATGGTTGATAAGAAGTAAATATGTATGAAATCCAAAGTGATCCCATTATGGCGAAAGCCCTCATGGGAAGATGCTTTGTGGAGTAAGAGAATCCGTGATTAATTGTGGAATAATGAGATGAAGGAAAGTAAATTTGTCAGAGAAAATATCCTAGATGGATAGTTATTTTCATTTCATTTCTGGTGGTATGTGGAACGCCACATAATTCCTCACGGTTAGAGAGTTATGGCCATGAGAAGTTGGAGACCCCAGGTTTGGGTAATGGACCAAAGTTTGTTTGATGGGTAACAATACGATTTATGATATATTTTTAGATATTACTATTCTATATGGATAGTACATGTCATGCCATTTCTAGTGGTATGTATAACGTCACATAACTCCTCACGGTTTGAGAGTTATGGCCTTACAAAGTTGGAGGACCCTCATATGTCATCTAGAAGCCCCAAAAGGTCAAAGTAGTCAAAGTGGTTTAAGAGATTTTAAAAGGTAAATAATAAAGTGAAGTGATGAGTGTATTATAATTCAAAGTGAATACAAAATACATTATTTCAATAATAAATTTAATGGATAAATTAGAAGTGGACCCAACCCTAAAATAAGGAAACTGGGCCAAGTGACCTAGAAGATGTTTTTAAGGAAGCTACTTGGAGAGTATAAATAAGAGGCAAGGCTCTCTCATATGAATCACACTTGATAATATTGAATATCTATATGTGTCTAAGGTAAATAAGGATATCTAAACCGTAATTCTGAGTGAAGGTGAAGAAAAGAAGGCCGAAATGCAAGGAAGGATAAATTCTTTTGATGGTGCTTTTTAAGGTATGTTTTTTACAGGTCATCTCACCATTTTCACTATAAATGTTTTTCTATAATGATTCAGAGTGTGAAATTGATAATAAAGTGAGAAAACATATCCAAGTATGTGTGTTAAAAAATTCAGCTTGTGGGTCGTTGTATTTTTGGAGTTACACTCCGTGGAAAATAGGGTTTTTGGCTAGTCCTGAAACTAGTCAAAATCAAGTGTTTCGGGTAAAAACATCATAACTTCTTCATAACAGATCCCAATTCAGTGAGAAAAAATGTGTTGGTTAGGGTACAATATTTAGTATTCTTTGTAACATTTTCAAATCAATTCATCAAATATTTTGTGTGGGGCACTCTCTACAAGGTCGCTCTCTAGAATAAGCCATAATTCAACAAGGTATGCCATTTTTTCTATAACTTTTTTTCTGAGAGGCTCCAAGTAGTGACACTTGGAGGAATTTCATAAAACACACTGAATAACATTGTGTATTAGTTTCATATATTTATACATTACAGGTTCAAATTTATGATTAATTCAAGTTAGGGTTGTTGACTAATCCAAAACTAAGCATGTGAGACTAAAGAAAAGTTTGATGAAAATGCTAGTCTCTTGTTTTTAAAAGTCAAGGAAGGTTTGCAGGAATGTGATCATATACACCAGGTCTATTACAGAGCTACAAATCAGATATGGATGATGAAATTGATGAGGGCTTTTGGTTGCGGTACATGTTGAGTACATGGTTGAGACAATTAGTTGATGAGTTGGCACACATACATGAGGTGTATAGTTGATGATGTTGGTACATATTAATGAGTCATAGTTGATGAGTAGTTGACACATGATTGGTACATACTTGGTGTTATCACTGAAATTGCATCCGCAAATGGTTACAAGAATTCAACATCGTCAAACAGTTATGAGGTCACCCATGGACCCAAATTAACACAAAAGCATTACCAAAGAGTCCAAAAACTATACAACTAGTGAACAAATTAAAGGGTGCTATGAAGACATAGGGCGCGTGCGTACATGCGCAAAAAGAAACGCAAAAATCGTGCACATGCACACGATGCACGATTGTTGTCGTAAAAGCCACACACCTGAGAAACGACGCATTTATGAGAGTCAGCCTTCCACCCACTTCTGGTTCAGCTTCCAAGTTGATTTGACACTCAAATATGGAATGGATTCGACTGGTTGGCTGGTCAAAGACCTAGAAATGCCTTAATTAGCCTCTTTACACACTACAAACTAGTTGGACAATACCTCAAAGGAATGCTATAAGAAGGCCATGGGTACACTTCATTTTTCAAGGAATTCATAGCAAAGTTATGCTGCCATTATTCTCTTGAGGGATCCTCTATCCTTACCAAGAATATACTTGCATCATTGCATTGGGCAATCCATCTCACCCCTTGAGTGGATTAGCAAAGAATTATTTCACCATTTTCATTTTCATTTTCAAAGTTGTAAGAAGAGCTTATTTGTGGGGGGTCCAAGAGCCCTCCCTTGGAGGAAGAAGGGACTCATAGTCCTCTTTCTTCTCGATGTTTTCTTTCACTAATATCAGCCTTATCATTGGTGACATGGGTCTCATTGTTTCTTTTGTCCTTATGTCCCCATGTTTATCAATTTAGTTGTTTTATTTCTTAGTTTAATTCTTAGTTTAATTCTTAGTTGTTCTTTTGTATTTCTTTCTCTAACCCTTTTCCTTACAGTTGTCCTGCTTAGCAAATCCAACTAAGCTTGCAAGAACCTTTATTTTTCTCACTAAGGTGACGAAAGAGGCACAACAGATTGGAAACTCCATTGGGGAAAGGTATCAATTTCCTACCCCATTTGGGTTTTTTCTAGCTCTTCTTTTGGTTTATATAACTTGCAGGTGCATTAACCGGCCTAAGCCGACCTGCCAATCATCCAATTCCAAGGTGAATTGAGAGAATTCCATCCGAATTTTTCATTCACGGCTCTGTGTCATCTGTGCATGGGTTTTTTGTACCACAGGCATGCATCGTGTGCACATGCACCCAAGTCATAGTTTTTTTCTGCGCACGTGTGCCCATTAGTTTGTTTCGATCTGGGCACATGTGCTCTATGTGCCTCTATCTCCACTGAGACCTGTGCACCTGTGCAAAAAAATCACATTGTAAAGTTTTTGAGATTTGGGGAAGGCCTTTAGCCTTCTTAAAAGTGATTTCAAGCATATTTTGAAGCTGCACCACACTTAGTCCCCTCTTCATATAAAGAGATTAGTCAAAACACGTAGGCACTTAGGAGGTTTAAAATCATTATTTCCTCTTTTGCTTTCATTTTTCCACATGGATGGCTTGATTTGACTAAAAATATAAGTTGGAAATCATTTGTAATCACATCTAACTTGCATTGAGACTAGAAGTTGGATAACAATCGCTTAGTATGCTCTTCTCTTGCGTCTCCAAGCGAACTTGAGAATTAGAAAAAGATTGTGGGACAATTTCATCTCCCTTAAAAAGATTAAAACCTTTAGGAGAGGACAACAACCCTTCTTGGGACTCCTCTTAGTTTATTTTTTCAAACACATCTTAATATTGTAACGGGCCCATACATGCCCAGATGTTACAAAGATAATATAGTGTTGAAATTTATTTTCTTAGCTTAAAACACTAGGGAAGTTTAAAGGTTTTGTAACGGGCCCACACATGCCCACATGATCACAATCTAGGATAGTTTCAAATATTTTCTTAGATTAAATCACAATAGGGAGTTAGAGGAATAGTAACGGACCCACATGTCCACATGCTAGCTTCCTAGGGAATTTTGAATTACACAAGGTTGTACCAAATGAATTTAGTTAATTAGGTAATCAACACTTGTAAAGCACCAAGAGAAGTCCACATGCAGCAAGGTGACACCTAATTCATTAAAAAATTGGCACACTTTCACTCATTCACACAAAAACGTCACTTATCACTCACATAGCTTCTTCTTGAAACGTGGAGGTCAAAGTAAGTTTCCTCCAAAGGGATTCCGAAACACCCCACCCTTTTCTTTATGAAACTATCCACTCCCATTTAATTTCAACGAGGTTGGTTCACACCCCCAACCTCTCAAACCACAACATCTACATTTTTTCTAAAAACTCACTAAGTTTTCCTCCACAGGAGGTGCCAAAAGAATTTTTTTAGTCTAGGTATGATTTTAGGGATAGGCATCCAAATAACTCCTTGTTATCTGGTTCTCACATTGTTAAAACCATAGAAGTTGTCAAATAGGGAACTGGAAATCCTCCAAGTCAAGTGTTCCTAACACCATAAGGAAGGGAGATACCTGTGAAGGGTTGAAGGCTGAGGTCCGGTTGTTCTGTGCGTCCCCCCTTGAGGCACCCACCTCTTGAATGGGATCCAGCCCGCGACCCATTTCTTAGGCCAAAAATTTAAATGCCGCACTTTGACCGAGGTACCTAGTGACCAAATTTTAGGACATCTACCCAGGTGGCAACTGTGGGCTGCATTTGCACCTTGATCGAATTTTGTGTGGCTATAAGGAAATATTTCCATCTCTTTCAGGGTATGCCCCCTTTACCCCTCATTATAACCGATTATTTCATCCTTCACTAGTTTCTCTTCTGGTGACTTCAGACCCCATTGTTGAGTACTATTGGAAGGTCCAGTGCTATTTGAGAGGAAGGACGTTACTTCTTTTAGGACACGAGTAATTGTTTTCTTTGATTCCCCATGTGGACAAAACCCACTTATCCACATATATGCTTCTTTTTCAAAACCACTTTATGTATGATGCACTTTTGACTACATTTTAATTTGGATATATATATTGTGTAAAGCTCAAAATTTGCAACAAAGGCTCTTGTTTCTTTATTACTCTCACCACCATTTGCACACATTCACTCAGCTAGTTGGACATCATAGGGGAACCATAGAATCCCCATCGTTCTCGATGCTTGCTAAAACTCCCTCCTATCTTAGGGGGAGTGTCTGGTCTTTCCCACCCATCGGCACCACCGTGTCACACTCCAGTGAGTGCCACTATCTTAGGATCAACCTTGCTTGGTTCCTCATTACTTGGGTCCACTTCCCAAGGTCCTTCTTCCACTTGCTCTCCTTTACATGGAAGCGGGGGGCCAACTTCCTCTCAAGGGGGAAGTACCAATTCACCTAGCCCCCCTCCAGGGTCAGGTTCACAGAACACTCCTACCATGGCCGGAGTTAATCCTCAACCAACACTCTTGATGCCATATTTTCCCTCTCTTAACATACCATATCTAAGAAAACTCACTAATGATCCTATATTGCATGACCCCACATGGCCTGCAATGCCCACCAAGCTACCTTCAGACATCCCCAAATTTGAAGGAAAGGCAGGAGATGAACCTACCAACCATGTCATGACTTTCCACTTATGGTGCTCTTCCAACAACATCATGGATGATTCTATTAGACTACGATTATTTCAATGCACACTCACTGGCCCATTAGCCAAATGGTATGTAGATGAAAAATCAGGGTCCCATGCGACTTTCAAGTCCTTAGCCAAAGCATTTTTGACCTTCTTCCAACTACCAATCTTCCATGACAATGGTTTGGAACTACTCTCTAATTTCAAACAAACCTCAGCCACACATATCGCTGATCACATTCACGAGTGGCGTAGGAGACATAGTTTGTGCAAAGAAGAAACCACCAAACAACAATGTCTTGACTGGTTTCTTAGATCACTTGTCTCTCTCCTTGGTAAGGATGTAGCTTCCACCTTCCCTCAATCAGAAGAAGAATCCATTAGTAAGGCTCAACAATACGACCTCATCTATTCATAGTCAGGGTACTTATACACTGTACTCCATGATCTCCCCAAACCTGTGTTGTTTGGTCAAGACAAACCGGATGTCTCACTCAACAGATGGACTGATTGGTAATACCACTCACCACGGTCCACAACCCCAACAACCACTAATGTATGGAACACCTCAATATCCACTGACATATGGGGGCACCTCTTATTACCCCCCACCCCCTTATCAACAACCATACCCTATTTCTATGCCTCTACCCATCATTGGACCACCGCCAACACCCCCCATACAACCACCTATTCAAACAAGTTCTGGCAACCCCCCTACCTCAGCTTATAGTACTAGTGAAAATGCCATGCCTTCCTATGCACCTTATGGATCGTTACCCCCATAGAATCCGTACTTTCCATTTCCTAGTCCCCCACAACCCATGGCTCCCCCACATCCTCATGCTGGGGTGAATTTTGTTCAACCCTCTCCTGTTCAACAATATCAAAATTTTGAACAGCTGAATACGGAAAATATGACCCACCCGTCGAATAATGACAAAAAGAAAGGAAGAAACAGGAACAACAACAACCCAGGTTAAGGTGGGAATCAACCCCAGTAGAACCAATCTACTGGGGGGAACCAGAACCAAGGGAATCAGAACCCCCAGGGGGGCAATAAAAATAGGCGTCAAGGGAGAAATAACAATAATGTTAAAACCAAATTCCCTTGTGCCCTTTGCGGTGAGTTCGGTCATTATACTCATCATTGCCCCCAAATCACTGATTTCAAATGGCTGAAAGACTCAGGCAGTCTACCCCATTCTCCAGTACCACCTGCCCCTGAGCAGGCCCCACAACAATATGTGCAACAACCCCCCCTACAGTGCTTCATAATCCTATTCCACACCAAGGTGTGATAAAAACCCAATAGGATATGCATCCTCCCCCACCTCAGGTGGGACAGTACCTCAATCCCAACAATCCAGTAGATCGCATGATCCTCCTCACTAGTGAGGAAGAAATCCTTCTGCAAACACGTAATCATCAGTACCATGCTCCCACTGAGTCCCCTCCTTTTCCTCCAGAAACAATCCCCGCACCAATGGGAACCCCGTTGGTGATCCCTCACCCTAACACAAAACCACCTCTTCGCATCCCTCACATCCCATTGCGCAAGAATGTCCACAACCTGCAAGCTAGGGTAGCTCATAATTATAGTTTTGTTGATGACTTAGCACAATCCTCGACTTCCATATCAGTCTTAGAAGTCCTTCAGACTTGTCCCACTTAGTGGAAATCATTACTTTCTACCTTGGGGGCAGTTGACCCCGTAGATACTCGACTCATTACATTTGATCTCGACAACGGAGAACCTCGCCTTCCTGCTTTGATCACTTTTCAAATCCTAGTGAAAATACAGAACATTACAGTTCATCGGTGTATCATCGATGAAGGTGCATCTACATGCATTATGTCCAAATATGTATGGCAGAAACTTGGTTCCCCCGAACTCATACTCTCTTCCATTACCTTACAAGCTTATGATGAATGACCATCATCTCCTAAAGGGATCTTCCAAAATGTCCCTGTATAACTCGGGGGAAAGACTATTCTCATCGACATTGAAGTTATCGACGTCCGACTCGATTATAATATCCTTTTCGGTCATAGATACATGTACACTATGAAGGCATTTGCCTCTTCTGTCTTTCGAACAATGATGTTCCCCCACAACGGGAAGATCGTTACCATTGACCAAGTCTCACATTATGAGCCTAACCCATCTGCCAACATCGATAACATTCTCCCTCTCATCCACACGAGTCATGACGCATACCCACTCACTGAAATGGGTCCCAGAATTTTCAAAGATCCATCAATGTTAGGAACTTACCATGGAGCACCACTGCTCCTTCATCCTTCCAATCAAGTATGCACCATATCATCTAACAGAACTGACATAGAGGATACCCTTCCTAGGGAGGCTTCTATCATATCTGACGTCCCACTAGTCATATAGCTCCCCCCTCACGAGTCTCTTGCGAACTCATTGACCCCACCAGTCCATGATTTCACCTCTCCCCAAGGCCATTTTCCAGTTTGGGAGATAGTTCCCTAAGACATTACTCAAATCCCCTTCTTTTACCCTCCTCCAGGTGTACAAGATTTCTAGGTAGCCGCAACGCTTACCCTCACTAATATGGTGTTAGCAATTCTAGTTTGGTATTTACATCCACTCGAGATGGTCCCTCGACCATCCCTTCCCCCCTAAACGGAAGGAATCCCAATGAAAATTCCCATACTCACTCCCACCATACCCTCTATAGCCCCACTCACTACCCTCCCTTCCATAGCTGGGGGCAGGCGAAAGAAGAAAGAGCCCACAACTCCACTCCCCCCATGCATCCAACCTCCTTGCATGCTATGTGAGAAATATGGACACCAAACCAATAATTGCCCATCTCTACCAGAGTTATGGAATTTGATTCCACTCAATCAAACTCCCTCAACACTCACCACTATAGAAAGTACTACCGCTACCACCCCTCATTCAAGTAGTAAAGGGTTGCGAACCAAATTCACTTGCACTATATGTTCAGAGTATGGCCATTATACCCACCATTGCCCAGCACTGCCACACTTTTGGCAGACATTAGCCGCAGTACGCCAAAGCTTCGAGAGTGAACCTAGTCCAACTACGTCATCCCTACCAAAAATCACTGACATCTATTATGTCACAACTTCAGTCAATAAACGTATGATATGCCCTTGCTCTCTATGTGAATACTTAGATCATTTTACATACCAGTGTCCTATGATCATTGAATATAGGCAACACCAATTGACCCTGCTTCAAAGACCCACATAATCGATGGTTTACCTTACCTTGTCACTAGAGATTCTTCATCTCATTTCTCCTAAACCCGAGGCCCTCCCAATGCCTCCATGGTTCTTGGATGACTTATCCGAGGATTCACCCCCAAATCCCCCCCAATTATCCTGCTCATTTCCCTACAAAAAGTTTACATCCCACTACCACAGGTACTCATCAGTACTTCGATATTTGGTTCATATTGAGTGAACCATCACAATTTCCTTGCGTCGTTCCCCCTGCTTCTTCATCACCAGGGGGCAGACACACGACAATAGTCACCGATATCACTCTTCACGACCCCTTGTATTCCCGCCAATTTTACTATGACGAGGAAATACTAGAAGAGTTAAACAACCCTGACTACCCATGGGATGCACTACACCACCGAGTGCTCTTCTTTCCATAGGAAGCCTCCACGCCTCCTAACCAACACCTTATATACACGGTTGAAACCAAGGATTTTATCCCATCAGGGCATATCGACTGATCCAAAAACCCCATTCCTTCCCCGGATGATTTTGAAGAAGGCAACATGGCCAACATTTCGCCGACCATCAAAATCGACATTTCCATCAAAAATGGCGTCATCAAGGAAATCACCATTGGAGCCGCTTGCACTCCTCAAGAAATCACCGCCTATAAAACCCTCTTCCAGGAATATCAGGATATTTTTGCCTGGTCATACACATAAATTCCTAGCCTCGATCCCTCTATCGTCAAACATCACATCGACACCTGGCCCGACATTACACCAGTTCGTAAAAAACAACGACCGCTTCACCCATTCAAAGCAGTGGCCATAAAATATGAGATTGACAAATTATGCGCAGCTGGGTTCATCTACCCCATCACCTATACCTCATGGGTTTCCAACCCTATACCCATTAATAAAAAACAGGGCACTATCCGCGTCTGCACGGACTTTCTTGATCTCAACCACGCATGTCCCAAAGACAAATTTCCAATGCCTTTCATCGATCAAATTATCGATGACTGCGCAGGCCACGAGGCTCTATCCTTCATGGATGGTTTCTCTGGTTATAATCAAATCCAAATCCACCTCACCAATCAATACAAAACAACATTCACTACCCCTTGGGGTACCTTTACATATCGTGTCATGCCGTTTGGCCTAAAGAATGCTGGCGCAACTTTCCAATGGGCTATGACATACATTTTTCATGATCTGGCTCATATCATCCTCGCATACTTGGATGACCTCATAGCTCGATCCAAGAAACACACCCAACATCTTGATGATTTACAAATCATCTTCCAACGGTGCCGTCAGTACAACATCCACTTGAATCCCCTCAAGTGCGTATTCTGCATCACTGCGGGGTGCCTCCTCGGCTTCATCGTTTCCCAAAGTGGTATTATCATAGACCCCCTCAAAGTCCAAGCTATCACCGAAATTCCACCTCCCCAGAATTTACATCAACTCTAGAGCCTACAAGGCAAGGCTAACTTTCTATAGCAATTTGTCCTAGACTACGCCACTCGCGCACTCGGTTTCCTTTGCTTACTACGTCACGACATCCCATTTTACTGGGATGAACATACCCAATAGTCATTTGACGAAATTAAAATGGCACTCTCCAATGCCCCTTTAATTAGTGCACCTGACTACAATCGTGACTATATCCTCTACATATTAGCATCAGCTATTTCAGTCACAGGAGTTATCATTCAGATACGTGATGACGATCGTGAACGTGCCATTTATTACATTAGTAAAAACCTCTCAGGGCCACCTTTGAAGTATAAACATGAAGAGAAAATAGCCCTTGCATTTGTCCTCGCAGTCTAGAAACTGTGTCACTACATTCTTCTTCACACAACTAAGGTTGTAGAGGATTCCAACCCGATGCAATACTTGCTCAGTCGTTGAAAAATTAATGGCAAATTTGCTCGATGGATCGTTATCCTTAAGGAGTACGATCTTTAATTCTCAACACCTAAGAGCAAGAAATCCCTCATTCTCGTCGAACTTGTCATGACCCTCCCCTATGACACAATCAGTACCCCCGTCAATACCGACTTTCTAGATGAACACCTCTTTTACATCACTTCAGATGATCCTTGGTATGACGACCTCCTCGTCTACCTCTAAACTCAAAAGTTCGGTAACCACCTTTCATGAGATGATCGTCATCATAATCACCACCAGGCTCCCCACTACCTCCTCATCGGAGACAACTTATACCGGTGAGGGTTCGACACCATTCTTTGTTGATGCCCGACCATTGATGAGGCTGATAGAGTCTTGAACGACTTCCATAGAAGTGCATGTGGGGGCCATGTTTTGGGAATATCCATTGCTCAGAAGATCATCTGAGCAGGTTACTTTTGGCCTACCTTGTTTCATGATTGCATTCATGCCGTGAAACGATGTGAGAAGTGTCATCTTTACACCAAAAAAACCCGAGCACCGCCTACTCTTCTTCATCCAGTCATCACTACTGACCCTTTTTGTAAATGGGGCATCGACTTCATGACTTGTAATCCCCCCTCCAGCAATGGACACAAATACATTGTTGTCGCAGTCGATTACTTCACAAAATGGGCAGAGGCTATGCCGACCTTCAACAATACCATGGACATTGCAGCGCATTTTTTCTTTAACCACGTCATATCCCGCTTTGGAGTACCACTCCAACTAGTTTTTGATCATGGAAAACACTTCGAGAATGAGATTTTTGTTGAACTCTCATCTCGGTTAGGATTCTCCCACAAGTTTGCCTCACCATATTACCCTCAGTCTAACGGACAGGTTAAAGCCATCAACAAGGTCCTCAAGACCATGTTACAGTGCACGATTAACAAACATAAGACCAATTGGCATCATATGCTATTTTTCATGCTATGGGCTTACCGTACAGCTGTGAAAACAACCACTGGTTTCACACCATTTCATCTAGTCCATGGGGTTGAGGCCACTCTTCCCATCGAGTGAGAAATTCCCACCTTATGCACCGCAATTGAGATATTACCCGACACTGCTCCAATGGAGAAACACTTGCTGAACTTAGAGTCCCTGGATGAAGATCGTCGATCATCATTATAGAACAATGAGGCAGCTAAAAAACGATCCAAGGCCACCTTTGATCGACATGTCAACCTTCGCTCATTTCACGAAGGCAACCTCATCCTTGCTTATGATATCTCTCATGATACCTTTGGTCATGGAAAATTTGAGTCACTATGGCATGGCCCCTACATTATCTAACATTGCCTCACCAAAGGCGCATACATACTGGCCTCTCCCGAACGCCTCTCTCTTAAAGAACCCGTCAACGGGTTATACTTAAAGAAATTTTATGCTTAAGCGTAGTCGTTCTACTTCAACTTATTTCATTTATAGTGTTTTTAATCTTTTGTCCATCCCTCACATCTAAACTATCATTTGTGCTATTGACAGATGCTTCCTCCACCGACCTACCACATCGGTTACGTCGACGGCACCAGTCATTGGACACAAAATCTCGCTTCAGCTGCTTGGGCTCTCTACACCCCCTCACATGAAATGCTCCATTCAAGTGGCATATGTTTGGGTTCAATGACCAACAACCAAGCCGAGTACACTACCGTCATTGGCCTCCTCGTTGATGCCCAACATCATCGTATTCGTCACCTTAGCGTCTTTCTCGACTCTCAACTAGTCATTCTCCAGCTCAACAATGTGTACTGCATACGCGATCCTTGCCTCTTTTGCAAATACCTGTAGGCTAGAATTTTATCTTGACATTTTGATTCCATTACATTTACACATATTCCAAGACAAATGAATCAAATTATAGATAACTTAGCTAATATTGTGTTAGAATGGCATATATCACATCAAGATACCTCTACACATACATAAACATTTCAAAAACTTGTCACATCATATATAGATTAGACATCATCAACACATTAAAAACACACATTTAAACACCACATAGGTCTCAAAATGTATACTCATGTATATATAAGATGGTCCACAGTGCCATCCAAATGTTTACATACAAAAATACAAGTATCCGCAGGCCAGTGAAGCACCTCGATACAAAATGGGCTCACCAACGTATATAAAAAAAATACAAAAATACATAGAGCACCACTCAAGGTGCCTCTAGAGCATGACCTCCTACCCCTCCCTCAGGCAATGGTCCCCCATCCACTACTGGTTCCTCCTGACCAGGAGGTAACCGTCCGGTCATAACATCACCTGCCACTGCTGCCCATCGTACCACGACCCACCATGGCGACAGAATCCCCACACACTGCTCCAGGATACCCTCATATTGGATATGTGACCACATGACCTTAGGCATTCCCTATAGCACCGCCTCCAGGCAGCGACGAATGTCCTCAAAATCGGCTTCGACATTCACTGGAGGAGCATGTGATGGCCTGACACCTGGGTCTTCAAATTGATGTCTCCTCACTGCTCTATTAGGCTCAACTGGTCTCACCTCAGTGTCCTCACACCGACATATCTCTCCTACCCATGACCCTCCCCACAGTGGTCTCCCTGACTCCTAATGAGCCAACGCCCTCAACAACTCCACCTCATGCCTGTGAGGTGCCACATCTACACATACAAGCAAGCAACAGATAGTATCAACATCTACACCAAATACACATATTATACTATCTCAAAAACAAATAATATATATCAAACTCATCAACATACCTCGATGATCAAAAACCTCCCCCAGAGGTAACACTGTGTCCGGATCACCCCGGAATTCAACCCCAGCATACGAAAACTGCAGTATCACCTGCGACATCTGTCGCCACACCTGCACCGCCTCCACCGTGAAGAAGTGGCCACCCTCACCACCACCGTGGTGAAGAAAAATAGTCGACCACCACTTTAGTCATGGCTCTCATGCCCCAGGTGCACCCACTAAAATCCTAGGGTGCAACATAGGCACCCTCTCCAAAAACTAGGCCACTAGGATGGACCCAAAGGCAAACTCGCCAGTATCAGTGGACCGACAATGGTCCAGCTGCCCTATCATCTTGGCATGTAGCGTAAGCCCCCAGGTGAAGTGCTCACTGGCGAATACCCTCTCCATCACACACAACTGACCACCACTGATCTGTTGAGTCGCAAGGGACCCATACACTCTCACAATCATCGCTGCTATACAACAATGCACTAGAGCATCCATTGCCCCAATACTCACAATAGTGCCCAACATAAAGTTCACCCCCGAATAGAACCTCCAGCCCACTGTCACTAGTGCCACATCCCTAGGTAAAACCGGCTCCACCGGTAGGGGCTTTCCCCAAAAATGGAGCCCAGTCAAAAAATATATGTCCTCCACCGCAGTGAAGGCAATCTGCTCTCCCTGCACCATGAAACAATGCAGGTCTAGACTCCACATATGGATAAGGAACTGCAGGAGATACTCCTGTACCCGTATCAATAGGCACTCAAAGAACTTCAGCAACCCACAGGCTGCCAATGTTGCATGAACCCCCAGATCCTCAATCTCCACGACATCTCTTAGCAGGGACCAATCCCACTCTTGCCACCCCACTGGCATCATGCAAAAAGATCGCCTGCAGCCACATAAAATATTCCTAGGTCAGCCACATGGACCATAAACAACATCAAAAAGATAAGTTTACACCTGTCAACCTTGCCTACAAGGCGCGACTGTTTAAACCCACAAACGCACACACATGTGTGCCTGTTCACTCCACAGTCACGCATGTATGCGCACCTGTCCACTCCATAGGCTCACACTCTGGCATGTCTGTCCATCCTTCAGGCGCACATGCGTGCATGCCTTCTCAGCCTATAGGGGTGCCTCCATGCACCCCTGTCATGAACACATGTGTGCATCAAAGAGCACCTATCCAATACACAGCCGTGCACACATATGCAGCTGTATAGCCGACAGGCACGCACATAATGCATGCCTTTGTCCCCATTACAGGCTCCCCCATGCACGTCTATCCGGTGGGCAGGCGTGCACTTTTGCGTGCATACTTTTGGATCACCCACGCACGTGGGGCCCCACATGCATAAAACCCCTATACGGCTCTCTGTACAGGCCCTACCCAAAAAGGAAACCCTAATTCTATGCAGGATGATCAGACTACTAACCTGAAGCTCGTTGGTCCTCGATTGGATGCCTCGTCCTCCCGGAATCTCCAAATCTCCTCTAAATACTTCTTTTCCAATCACTATAGCAGAAAGTACAAATGAGGTGGCAATGTGGGCCCTACAACTATATATAGGCCTTTTCGCCAAACTTCCACTCACCATTCTGGGAGCTCCAGGTGTCCATTCCCTGATCCGTCTTCAGCCATGGGATCAACATCCCGACATCTACATCACGACAATCCCCAGGCCTCTTTTCATCCTAAGTGCCTGGGACACCATTTTTTCATACCCCGACCAGGTACAGATGCTCATATTCAAAATTATCAAATAAATTCTTGTATGTTCGATTCTCTTCAGATATTGTTCACATCGGGTATTTGGTTTTCATGTGTGCAGGTACTTGGTCATCATACATCAACGCAGCCCCTTCAGGTATACACGCAACCCCTCTGAAACTCACTTGAATCTCCAGTCACATCCTCTAACATATGCCTCTAGGATCCCCATCTCCGGCTCTGCAGTAACAACACCTCCATTTGCATCTTTGGTACTGTCGCCTGGTAGCACTCTTACCCACATGAGTTGTCCCATTCATAGCACCTTTTTTCACCTTTGACACTCATGTTATTTTTCAAAACCCTTTAAGGATGGGAGTCCTGATAGTCTTCCATCATGTCACAAATCAGCCACATACTCCTTCTCCTCATTTTTCTATCTCTCCCACCGGACTCCCAGATTATCTCTGCACAGTTCTATTTTTGACTGCACCTCTACAGTATCATGAACCCTCCATTTCATCCACAATCAGTTTTCCCCTCTGCAAATTTCCCTTCATTTCACCTACCTCATACAAAAACCCACCCATGGGGCCCCCACCCTCCACCAGTTCTACAAGCAAATTATGCCCTACCCAGGACAACCATATTACATCGGGGTACCCATTTCTGTATTTGTACACTTATCCCAAAATTATTCTTTATTTATTGTACAAATGCCTTTATTTCCTACATTTCCATACCTTTTTTTCGTCACCCTTGGTGACCTTCTTCCCTTTTTTGGCAAACGCAACCCATGTCGCCCTTGGTTGGGGAACTCCTTCTCATCTACCCTTGAAAACATCGTCCATATCCTCCGAGCATCCCAGAGGCCACTTACCTATGTCCTCTGAGTTTGTTCACTTTGTCTCACCTCTGGCACAACTTATTCCCTGTCTTGTTGTCCCCCTGACACTCGACCTCGTTGAACGGTTGCAGCCACTTTTTACCTCACATATACCCCTAACCAAGGGCAGTCTTGAGTCTTCCTACATCTTGACTTCATCCATGTACCTCTCCCAAATTCCTAAAAACTCACCTAGTAGATTTCACGAAGCCCCTTGCTTCTGGGAGTCGCATCCCTCTTTTTGTCGACATCAACACAGTTTTCCAGAAGGGCGACAGTATCTTGACTCTCATTACCTTACCAATGAGATCTCTCAGATGGCACAGGGAAAACCACAATTTCTCCCTGCTGTCATTGACCCCCATAACATTCGACGCCAACACTTTCTCATGTTACGATGGGTCTTACTTTGTGACTATTGCAGTTATTTCTTATATTCGCTGAAGACCGCTGAACTTGGCTAGGCTATCAATGCCTACAGAATCTGTGATACTTCTTATAGATCTCACTGCCTGTTGTTCAGAGTATGTTCCTCCATAGAATTTTCTTTTGCCTTTATCCCGACCGCCCCCGAGGGCACTGCAGTTGTCTACATCAATACTTCATTCCTCTTTTGAGTTACATGACACGAGCATGGGGCATGCCCACCTCGTTTGTACACAATTTATTTTTACACACCTTATGAAAGGTCGGGTTCTACAGGTTCCCTTCTCCCTCCAACGGGTAACTCTTGACAAACTCACTATCGCTCTCTCTTACAACAACACTCTCAGTAGAAGAAACATTGATGGATTTCGACTATATGTATGCTCCTAACCTCATCCATCAGGGGGCATCTTTTATCACTGAAATTTCATCTGCAAATGGTTACAATAATTCAGCATCGTCAAACAGTTATGAGGTCACCCATGGACCCAAATTAACACAAAATCATTACCAAAGGGTCAAAAAACTATACAACTAGTGCAAAAATTAAAGGGCACTATGAAGACATAGGGCGTGCGTGCACATGCAAAAAACAAAAATGCAGAAATCAAACACATGTGCACGATGCGCGATTGTTGTCGCACAAATCCACACACCTGAGAAACGACACATTTATGAGAGTGGTCGGCCTCCCACCCACTTCTGGTTCAGCTTCCAAGTTGATTTGACACTCAAATCTGGACTGGATTCGACTGGGTGGCTGGTCAAAGACCTAGAAATGCCCTAATTAGCATCTTTACACACTACAAACTAGTTGGACAATACCTCAAAGGAATGCTATAAGAAGGCCATGGGTACACTTCATTTTTCAAGGAATTCATAGCAAAGTTATGCTGCCATTATTCTCTTGAGGGATCCTCAATCCTTACCAAGAGTATACTTGCATCATTGCATTGGGCAATCCATCTCACCCCTTGAGTGGATTAGCAAAGAATTCTTTCCCCATTTTCATTTTCATTTTCAAAGTTGTAAGAAGAGCTTATTTGTGGGGGTCCAAGAGCCCTCCCTTGGAGGAAGAAGGGACTCATAGTCCTCTTTCTTATTGGTGTTTTCTTTCACTAATATCAGCCTTATCATTGGTGAAATGGGTCTCATTGTTTCTTTTGTCCTTATGTCCCTATGTTTATTAGTTTAGTTGTTATTTTATTTCTTAGTTGTTCTTTTGTATTTCTTTCTCTAACCCTTTTCCTTACAGTTGTCCTGCTTAGAAAACCCAACTAAGCTTGCAAGCACCTCTATTTTTCTCACTAAGGTGACAAAAGAGGCACAAAACTTGGTACATGGTTGGATGCACTTCATTATGGTACAGTTTGATTATAGGTTGGTGCATGGTTGATGCACTTGTTTACGGTACAGGTTGATTACAAGTTGAGGTACAGGTTGATGCATGATTCAGATTTATTGGTACAGGTTTACAACGATATATCTCATAGTGATAGTGTGACTGGTTCCATCATTCTACTTCTACTTTAGGGTGGCAGGATGGGGCAAGGACAAGTGGTTGTAGCCAGATAACATTGGGGGTTGTAACCTCCTTCTGGTTGTAGCCAGAGAATTAGGGAGTTGGAGCTTCCCTCAGGTTGTAGCCTGAGAAACTAGGGGGTTGGAGCCTCCTTCCAGTTACAGCTAGAAAAAAAAGGAAGTTGGTGCTTCCGATGAATGTAATTATTCAAGACATATAAGAAAAAACATTCCATGGTTTTCTCCCAATTTGGGTTTCCACGTAAAACACTGGTGTACTGTCTATGTGTGTGATTGTTTATTTCTTACTGCTCATTATTGAATAATAATTCTACATTGATATAACATTTGAAGAAAAAAGATTATAATTACGCTATTACTGATTCACCCCCCCTCTCAGTAATCCAACAATTTGGTGTAGAAGTTCTCTTTTTTGGTGGCATGTTGGCCAAGTATCACTTTTGAACCTTGATTTTGAGGTGGTTCTGCTAGACAATATTTATTCTGTTGTATCTCCCAAGTTTCAGCCCTTCTGGGTATGAAAATTTCTTTTATGTAGTTCTCTGATATTTTTTCTCTGCAATGCCATAGGTCTGATCAAAAATGGATGTGCCAAATGGAAATTATGGTAACTTCCCCACAACTTGCCGATTTTTGGCCTTTCCAAGAGATCTCACTTGTATAGCTTGCCCCGCACAAAATAATTGATATAAAATTCTAAAAATTGTATTGGAAATACTACAGACTATCCATGATCGAATGAAACTAGTCCCACTCAATTTGGATACTCTAGGAAGAAGTTATGATTGTTTTACCTAGAACACCTTCTTGAGACTAGTCAATAGGACTAGTTAGATACCCTATCTTACATAGGGTGTATCTACAAATTTATGATGACACAGAAGATGAAATTTTTACCATAGATACCTTACTAATTTATGTAAATATCCTCTAGATTTAAGGGTTTGAAACATTAAAAAAAAAAAGTTTATAGCGAAAATTCTGCAATGACTCAGTTCAGGATGATTCCAAAACCCTATCTTGTACAGGCTATATCTCCAAAAGTATAAGGCCTCATAAGCTGAATTTTTAACCCAACATACCTTGATATGTCTACTAAATATTCTCTAAGCCATTCCTTCTGAAAAATTGTAGAAAACAAATTATATCAAAAATTCCAGGGTGTCTCAGATGTAGAAGAAAAACCCCAAGACCTTGAGCTCTGATTCCATATGTTAAGAACCGAATATCAATATAGCATAGAAAATCCTTAGAAAAAGTACTCAATGCCTTGAAAAAGAGATAATTTTGGATAATAAGCCTCTTCAAGGGGGAAATCTCCTTTTACCCCACTTAAATGTTCAAGTACAAGATGATTCAAAATAAAAATGTCTCCTTGGTATATATAGGAGACTAGGAGGTATAATTACAACTAATGGCCTAAAGATGACATATATAAAATAACATTACTAATATAATATGCCCCAACTAAGGGGTAATGAGCCAATATTAGGGCTTAACAAAACCTTCATTCACTTTAACAAGAAGAGACTAGCGTTTTCATCAAACCTTACTTTAATCTCACATGACTAATTTTGGATTAGTCAACAACCCTAACTTGCAATAATGATAACCATGTACCTGTAATGAATAAAGATATGAAAATGGTACACAATGTTCTTCGGTGTCTTTATGCAATTCGTCTAGGTTTCACTACTTGCAACTCTAAAAAAAGGAGTATAGAAAAAATGAAAGACCTTGTTGAATTCTGATTTATTCTAGAGAGAAAAATTGTAGAGCGTGCCCCACACATAATATTTTTTGTATGGATCTAAAAATGGTACAAAGAATAATATAGACTATACTCTATCCAATACATTTGGTCTTACTGAATTTGGATGTGTTATGAAGAAGTTATGACGTTTTTACCCAAAATACATGTTTTAGATTAAGTTTTGGACTATCCACAAACCCTATTTTCCACAGAGTGTAACTCCAAAAATACAATGACTCAAAAGATGGAATTTTTATCACAACTAATTGGATATGTTTCTTCAACCACTTCCATATTTCGAGGTCTGAATCATTCTAGAAAAATATTTATTGCAAAAATGGTGAGATGACCTATAAATAACACACCTTAGAGAGCATCACCAAAATAATTTATCCTCCCTTGAATTTTGACCTTCTTTACTTCACCTCCCTATGAAATTCTCCTTATATATCCTTTTTTTACCTTAGTCACTTTTAGATAATCAATATTCTCAAGTGTGATTAAAATGATATACTCTTGCCTCTTATTTATACTTTTATGTAGCTTCCTCAAATTACCTTCTAACCATCTTAAACCACTTTCCTTATTTTAGGGATAACCCACTTCTAACCACTTAGTAATTTCTCCATTAACTTTATTATTTAAATAATTTCTTTTGTATCCACTTTGGCTTATAGTACACTCATCACTTCACTTTATTATTTAAATAATTTCTTCTTTGCAACCACTTTGACTACTTTGACCTTTTTGGGCTTCTAGATGACTCATGAGGGTTCTCCAACTTGACATGTCCATAACTCTCTAAATGTGAGGAGTTATGTGACGTTCCACATACCAGCAAAAATGACATGACATGTACTATCCATCTATAATATTCTTACCTACCAATATATCAAAACTGATAACATTTTCCATCAAACAAACTTGGGTCCATTACCCAAACCTTTGTGCTACTTGAATTCACTATCGGAATTTCTTCAAGGGTTGACATCAATGACAACTAACCCAAATAATCAACAAGTAGTACATATTCTATTTTTTTATTTTCCTTTTATGTCACCAAAGAATCTCTAGGGAATGCTTATAAAAAACCCTCTCTTGAGTCCTTTTGTGATGCTATGATTTGAGAGCAAGATAAGCTTCTGCAACTTGGATTGATTAACACTGCAGGTACATCCAAGAAAGCCTTAGGGTCCCAATAGAAAGATAAATCCAATAATCCCAAGAAGAAACATCCTCACCACAACAACTAACAAAACAAGGGTCCCAAACCCTCTAAGCCAACTTCCACTCCAAATGGTGTTAAATGAGAAAAATATAAATGTAAGACAACTGAAAAACATTGAAAATTTTGTGGGAAATATGGTCATGATGAGTCCAAATGTTTTAAGAAGATGAAAGCCTTAGAAGAAATGATGAAGAAGAACAACATCAATATTGATTCTACTTCTTCTTGTTCTTCTCATGGACATGAACTTTCTACTTCTAGTTTATCCTTCAATGCAAATTCTTCTTCTTCTTCTGATGAGTGGCTTATTGATTGCTAGAGTATCTTACCATATGATGAAAGATAAATCCACATTTTCTGCTCTAAATGAATGTAACACCAAGAAAATATTTGTTGGTGATGATATATCTCTTAGTGTTGTAGGGTCTAGAATAGTTCAAGTAGATAATTGTCATTTTAATGATGTATTATGCATGTCTTTCCTATAACCTTTTATCAGTATATCAAATCACTCATTCAGGTGAAGGTAAAACTGTAGAGTTTTCACCTCATCAAGTTGTAATTAAGGATATAAAATATCTTCAACACATTCTTGCAACTAGAATCACTGATGATATTACCATGTTGTACAAGTTTTACAAATTTGGGTCATCATCTTTTCCATCATTTTTTGTTGCTCATAGCGATGACTTGAGAAAAATTTGACATGAACGGTTTTTTCATCTAAACTATTCCTCATTGCAAAAACTATATAATCAATATATGGTGACTGATCTTCCTCTTGTTTCATGAAGAGATGGTTTTTGTGCCGGTTCTGTTCTTGGTAAACATCATTGGATTTTTTTTTACAAACGTGCCTCTTGGAATGCCTTGTCCCCTTTGCATGTTGTTCACAGTGACTTGTGTGGTCCACTTTCTTCTCCTCCTTTTTCCTGGTGCAAGTATTTCTTAACATCCATTGATGACTTTTCTAAACACAGTTGGGTTTACTTCCTAAAACTTAAGAGATAAGTTTTTGACAAGTTTTTGGCCTACAAATCCCTTGCAGAAAAGTAATATGGACATCACCTTCAAATTTTAAGAACAAATAATGGAGGTGAATATGTGAATAATAATTTTATAAGTTACTACATTGCACAAGACATCCAAAGTCAACACACTGTTCCATATACACCATAGAAAAATGGTGTTGTTGAGAGAAAGAACCACACATTAAAAGAAATGGCTAATTGTATGATCCAATATAAGGGATTAAGTCTAAAGTATTTGGTGGAAGCCATTAACTATGAAAATTACTTAGTAAATCACACTCTTACAAAGGCTCTAAAAAATATAGAAGAAGCATTGAATAAAATTAAGGTAGATGTAAGTCACTTTCATGTATTTAGAAATGTAGCATGGGATGACATTGCTGATGAGAAAAGGAAATCATTGTAACCAAAAAGTGAGAAGTGTATATTTGTTGGTTATTCTGAAGATGTCAAAGGTTACAGTATAAAATGGGGATTAAAATAGGATTTTTACATTCCCCCCCACCCTAGAATTTTCATCATCTGTGATGCACAACACCATACCAATATACATATACCAAATTTACATCACAGTACTTGATAATTTTGCAAGTTCATAACTCTTGTATTAATTCCATCAATCAATCTATTGTTCCCCGCAACTTACATAAGCCAAGGAAGTGTAGCCCCTTCTCTGCACTACAGTCCCTTAGGCTGTACCACTTCCTTTCCAGGGATCCAACACAAATAGGACATGAATTCTGAGAGATGTGGCTCCAAGAACTATAGTTTCCAAAATGGATCCTTGCACACTTATATACATTTTTACATTTAGTTTTCTTCAAAATTTGAAAAACATTACAGGTACTCTTCCCATATGATATCCTCATGCTCCCACATAGAGTCTTCATGACCATAACAACTCCATTGAACCTGTACTAGGATGATGGATTTATTCTTAAGAAATATGACTTTCCAGTCTAGAATGTGCACTGGTTCAACTTGAAAGTCCCCTTCCCATTCTACTTGAATCACTATCTAATCAATTATGTGGTTAGGATCATGCACATATTTATTCAATAAAGACACATGAAACACAATAGGAATTCCCTTGGATGCAAACAATGCAAGCATGTATGTAATTGGGCCTATCTTCTCTAGAAATTCAAATGGACCACTATATCTCGCTACCAACTTTGGGATACTTTCCAATATTAGCGAGCTCCTTTTATCCTTTACTTTTAAAAACACATGCTCACCAACTTTGAATTCCATGTATGTCATATTTTTATATACACAACTCTTTTGATTGTATTGTGTAACCTTTAGATTTTTCCTGATATTTAAGATCTTTTCTTTCATTTCCTTAGCAATTATAGCCCAATTATTATTTGTTTTGCTAGGTTATCCTAGCTCACTAGTGTGTTACATTTTTTTCCATACAAGTCTTCAAATGAGCTCATATTCAATGATTCTTGGAACCTATTATTGTAATAAAATTAAACTATATGAAGGTATTCTTCCCACTTGGAAGGTTGGTCCATTACATACATTCCCAACATATCTTCAATTATCATATTAGTCCTCTATGTTTTCCGATATGACTCTGGGTGATATGTTGTACTAAAATTTAATTTAGTTCCAAATACTTTAAACATCCCCTTCTAAAAATTAGAAGTGAACTTGAGATATTTGTAAAAAAAAATTGCCTTGGGAACACCATGTAGCCCAACCATTTCCTTCATATAAATTTATGCAATGTTTGTTTCCTTGTGAGTTAGCTTTACTATAATAAAATGTGCATCCTTAGTTAATTTCCACCACTACCATGATGGAATCATGTTGTTTTCTGATGCAGACACACCCTCTACCTCGGCAAAGCCTCTGCGCTGACCTCTCGGTCTTAACAGATCGTTCTAACTTCACCTTCGAGCCAAAGTGGCTCTTTCGATTCCTCACTAGAATCTCTGTTAAAAACCCAATTCACAGGTCCTTCCTTTTTCCCTGTCATAGCTTCTGCGTATACCTGGTCTCTTCCCAACCAAAATTTTGGGTTTCGGGGATTCACGATCCCTGTTGTCGAGAACCTCAGCCTTCTCGATTCCCCGATCTCTGATATCCTGAAATGTCAGAATGACTTCAACAACGGTTAGTCTCCATGGCTACCTTTTGGTCCATGTGACCACTATTCCATATGATCACAGTCCTAAGTCTTTCACAATTTCGGTCTTTCGAATGCCGAAATGCATGGACCCCTTTGTCCTTAGGATTCCCGATCCTCCAAATCCCGATTTCTTGAAATGGTCTCCTTTTCGGGATTTTCCTTCGAAGACCTAGATTATTGCCACGCGTCCCCTAGAGATGGATGGTCCTCGTCACTTCGCGGTTTCGGGAACTAAAGTGCTTATGGGTCCTTTCCCTCGGAACCCCCGAAGTTCTGATTCTTGACCTCTTATATGCTGAGATGACTTCAGCTGGCCCCACACTAGAGCTTTCCACCTTATCAGGATTTCAGACTTTGAGGTTCCGAAATGTGTGTGCCTCCTATCTTCAGGATTTGTGAAATGTCGAATCCCGAAATGTCGATGGTTTCCGATCTCTACCACGTGTCCCAACCAATGAACAGTCCTCGATCATTCACGATTTCACGAAGTCAAATGCCGATGTCCTCCTTTCCTCCTGGATCCCGAAAATCCAACATGCAAAATGCCGACGGGTCCTTGATTATTGCCACCTGTCTCAACTAACGGACGGTCCTGATTCAGTCTCGAGATTTCGCAACTTTCGATTTCCCGATGTTGTAGTTTCTCTGTTAACTTAAAACCCTGGTAGCTGAAATACCGACAGGTGCTTGATCTCTTCCATGTGTCCCAATAGATGGATGGTCCAGATCAAGATCGGGGTTTCTACTATGAAGTGACCTGATCTCCTGTCCTATAGACTTCCAATATTTCAAACTCTGATATCCTGATGACTTTTCAGGACCCACGCCCTGCCTGCGAGAGTTTAACCCACGTGCAACTTTAGTCAAATCCTATAGCTGACGGGTAACTAGGTGAGGATCCAACGACCCACAATCTCCTGAGCTTGAAACTCTGGTAACAACCGTAACCTCCTTGCTTCTCTATCAACTCGGACGGCTGGCAGGATTTCGCTAATCCTCTACAAAGAATTCTAATCGTTCGTCTCTTCCCTTCGACAACTTAGTAGGTTCGAATCATTTGGGGGGTCTTCCATGACTTCCAGCCTTTCAAGAACCTTCTGCACGCACTCCTTTCTACAAACCTTCGAACATTTCGGTGTTGAACACCTTCAACTCCGTGCACTCCTTGCAGCGACAATTCTTCAATAGCTTCTCAGGTTTCAAACCCTGGATTCAAGATTGGTCTTTGCACATATTGCATGACTCCTGTGCCTAACTGCACCTTTGAGGAAAATGAGAATAGAAGTTAACTTATCTGAGCCTTCAGAGATAAGACCTATGAAACCTTCTTTCAATGCACTCCTGGCAGACAATTCAACTTTAATCCTTGCAGGAATGCTCGCTCAGATAGAGAAATAATTGAAACTCATTTCCTAAATCTTTCTCTCTCAGACTTCAAGCATTTAACAAGAAATCATCCATACACAGCATAGAAAAAGAAAATGTATAACAGAAAGAGTAAAATTATGAACATACCATTCAGCATACATATACAAGAAACAACTACAACGCCATGAATCTGAATTAAGACTTCTTCTATTAACTTAACCTTTGTACATGGGTGTTTTTCAATTACAGTTTCTCTGTTCTAGCTCTGTATGCTCTCTCCTCCATTTGGTAATGTTCTTCACTACTCTACTCTCAATTGGCATCCTCCTTCTATGTTACAATTACACAATGAGGGTGTCTATATCCATTTTCCCTCCACTCCTAAAACTGTCAACTCTAAGAATTTAAAGCTACCTACTAACACACATGCTTTCTACCTACTATGGATGAGAGCAGATCACTCAAGGTCCTTTACAATATATAAGTACGCCTCCCCTTAACTATAACATTTACGTTTGGCACATTTATCTTCAAAAGTATTTAAATAATTTATCATGTGTCTAAAATGTGTTGGCGCTTGCCCCACGCTCGCTTGACATTAGCGATGCTCCTGCATCATACTCCCTCACTTGAAATTTTTCATGGGCTCCTATCCATGATCTCTCACATGGTCTGTCCATGCTTCTAAATCTCTGTTTCATTCTCCCAGCTAGCATCTTCAACTGGATGTCCTTTCCACTTGACCAAGTATTCAAAGTATTGTCTTCTTCTGGTCTTCTTGCTAATTCTTTTGTCTAGTATGCTTTCCATCCGAAGATTCTCTGCAAAAGGCATCTGCTTTTTCCACTGGATCTCTGGTTGTTCATCACTTGTTCCTGCTTCCCCAGTTTTGTATGGGTACAAATCTGAGACATTGAATATCAGATAAATTCCAATCCCATCGGGTAATTCAATCTCATAAGCATTTTCTCCAAATTTCTTCAAGACCTTACATGGTCCGATCTTCTTCATCTTCAGTTTGTTATATGTCCCCTTCAAGAACCTTACCTTTCTCAGATGTGCCAGAATCAAATCACCAACCTCAAATTGAAGTTGTCTCCTGTGTTGATCTGCTCTTCGTTTATACTCCTGGCTTGAGTTATATAAATGCTCCTTCACTTGGTTGTGAAGTTCTTTCATCGCCTTTGTGAAGTCTTCTGCACTAGTGCTCCTAGTCGCAATCTGTTCTGAATCCCTCAGCTCAGAAATTCCTCTCGGCTGCATGCCATAAACAATTTGAAATGGACTTTGTCCTGTGCTTCTATTAACTGAGTCATTATAAGAAAACTCCACCTATGGTAATATGTTGTCCCACTAGATGTGGTGTTCTGTCACCAAGATCCTCAGCAAGTCTCCTAAACTCCTGTTTACGACTTCTATCTATCCATCCGTCTGAGGATGATAAGCTGAACTGAATGATAATTTGTTCCCGGCTTCTTCCATAAGGTTCTCCAGAAGTGTCCCAAGAACTTGGTGTCTCGATCCGAAACTATTGTCCTTGGTAAGCCGTGAAGTCGAATGACTTCTTTGAAAAACCGATTCGCAATGTGAGTTGCGTCGCTAGTTTTCTGACATGGAATAAAGTGTGCCATTTTGGAAAATCTATCCACCACCAAAAATATTGAGTCAATATCTCTTTGTGTTCTTGGCAACCCCAATATGAAAGCCATGCTGACTGCATCCCACGGCCTCTCAGGTATTGGCAATGGTTGATAAAATCCTGCATTATGTCTCTTTCCTTTCGAATGCTGGCAAATTTTTCATCTGTCCACGAATTTCTTGGCATCTGCTCACATTCCCAGCCAAAAATATGACTCATTTAATTTTGCGAATGTCTTATCATGACCAAAGTGCCCGACCAATCCTCCACTGCGTTTCTCCTTCAACGAATTCTCCCTCATGGAGCATTTTGGAATACAAAGTTGATTACCTTTAAACAACAATCCTTCCTGGATTATGTATTATGTCCATTGGCTTCTATCTTTGAGAATTGGATTCTCAGCTGCTTCATATGCCTTCTTAAAATATGGATCATCTCTATACATGTCCCTGAGGTCATCAAAACCCAATGTTTTAACTCTGAACTTCTGCAACAACAAACATTTCCTGCTCAAAGCATCAACGACCTTGTTAGCAGTTCCAGAAATATGCTTAGTTACAAAAGTAAAGTTCTGCGTGTATTCAACCCATTTTACATGTCTTTGATTCAACTTTTCCTGTCGAGTCACAAACTGCAGTGCATTATTGTCACTGTGTAAGACAAACTCCTTCGGAATCAAATAGTGTCTCCACTTCATCAATGCCTGAATGATAGCGTAGAACTCCTTGTCATATGTGGAGTACTTCACCTTTGCTTCATTCAACTTCTCACTAAAGTATGCTATTGGCCTGTCTTCTTGACTCAAGACTGCCCCTATTGCAAATCCACTTGCATCGCATTTCACTTGAAATGTCTTTTGGAAATCAGGCAACACCAGAATTGGTTGTTCCATGATCTTCCTCTTCAACAGATTAAAACTCTTCTCAGCCTCTTCTGTCCAGTGAAAAGATTTGTGTCTTTTATTCACTGTGTCCATCATCAGTGCACTAATTCCACTGAAATTCCTGATGAACTTACGGTAGAAACTAGCCAATCCGTGAAAACTTATCACCTCAAATATGCTCTTCGATGATGGCCAATTCTTGATCATTTCCACCTTATCTGGATCCATCCTCAATTTATCTAGAGAAATAACAAAGCCCAAATAGATGAGTTATGTCTTCATGAATGAGGATTTCTTCATGTTTATCAACATCTTCTCTTGTTGTAATCTCTTCATCACTGTAGCTAAGTGTTTTAGATGCTCTGCCTCTGTTTTACTGAAGATCAGTATATCATCCAGATACACAATGACAAATTCTCCAATGAACTCCTTCAGGACTTCGTTCATCAACCTCATGAAGGTACTTGATGTGTTTTTTAAACCAAATGACATAACAATCCTTTCATACAACCCTTCGTTAGTCTTGAAGGATTTTTTCCATTCATCACCTTCCCTCATACGAATCTGGTGATATCCACTTTTCAAATCAATATTCAAAAAAAAATTTGCTCCACTTAAGAAATCCATAAGATCATCCATCCTTGGCAATGGAAATCTATACCTGATGGTTATCTTGTTAATTTCCCTTGAATCAATACACATCCTCCAACCTCTGTCTTTCTTTGGACTGAGTACTGTCGAAACAACACATGGACTCAAGCTTTCTATAACCAACCCCTTGTCCAACAAATCTTGGACTTGTCTTTTGACCTCTTCATTCTCCTGTGACGTTAATCTGTACACTGCTTTGTTTGGTAAACTGGATCCAGGTATGAGATCAATATGATGACTCACACTTCTGATTGGTGGCAACGAACGAGGTAGTTCGTCCACTACTATGTCAGTGAAATCTTCCAGAAGTTCATGAACCTCTTCTGGTAAATCATTTATCGTGGTGCTGGTTAAAACAATCATTGGCTTCCTGACCACAATGAATTGTGGTTCCTCCTTCTTCTTGACCTCGTTAAGGAGTTCCTTCCCACTCATGAGAAGTACAGTGTTACTTACTTCATGTTTCACTTCCTTATCTTTGATTGGAAGCAACATGTGAGTTCTCCCATTCTTTTCTAGGGTGTATGTGTTCATCCTCCCATCATGAATCACATTTTTGTCATATTGCCACGGTCTACCCAGAAATAGATGGAAGAAATCCATGGGAATAACATCACAGAGTATCTTATCATTATATCCTCCTATATTAAATTCAACTAAACATTGTTTAGTGAAATTTGCCTGATGTCCCTTTTGTAGCCATGAAACCCTATATGGACTTGGATGTTCAATCATCTCCAACTCCATCTTTTCTACCATCTCTATAGAAATGAGATTATCTGTACTACCACTGTCCACAATGACCTTGCATACCCTGTCCTTGGTTTTGCAAGCAGACCGAAAAAGTCTGTTTCTCTATATTGGATTTTCCACATCCTTCTCTGGCGTCAAAATCACTTTTCGCATCATCAACGATCTTCCGCCTTCAACATCCTATGCCTCAACATTTTTCCTCTGTGCTTCAACGATGTGAGTCTCTCCATTCTCTTTCTTCTTATCTAGAAATTCATAATATTTATGTCCATTCTTTCCACACGTGAAACATTTTATTACTCCACCTCTTCCTCTTCCTCTACCTATAGTACGAGGAAAAATATTATTATCAACATAATCTCCTCTTTGTTCGGTATGCTTCCCTCTCTGTTCAGCATATTTCCCTCACTGTGAGGTTCCACCTCTTTCAATTCGAGCCTGTGGTTTCTTCCAGTCCTCCTTGGGTTTCTAATTTTTATCTTGGACAACTGATTTTCCCCTGGCTTGACTTCTGCCTCGGCCTCTTTGACCCTGCTTTCGACTTAGCTTCTCTTCAGCCTTTAGAGCCATCTGATAAGCATCTTCCACCATTCGGATGGTTACCATTCTCATCTCATCCTGAATGTCATATCTCAGGAAATTCATGTACCTGACAACCTTTTCATCATCGCTTTCCTGATGACCTGCCCTGATGTTCAGCCTGTAGAATTCTTCGGTATATTCCTTCACTGTCATCAGCTTTTGTCTCAAATTTTGCATTATTCAAAACAAAGTAATATGGTAATCTCTGGGAATGCATTTTGCCTTCATCTTCGCAATCATCCTATCCCAACTCTTGATTTTTTGCTTGCATTTGCAACATCTGTCAGCTTGTAGTTCATCCCACCACAATGCTGCATGTCCTTTCAGCCTTGTGACAACATGTTTGACCTTCTTGTCTTCCTCGACATCTTCATAGTCGAAATAAGTGTCCAGAGCTCTAATCTAGTCTAGAAGATCTTCAACATCCAGGTTTCCTTCATAAACTGGGATGTCCATTTTTTCCCTGGAACCCATCCTTGCGACAACTCTAATCAAGCGTTCATTTGCGGCATCTTCCACTGAAACTTCTTCTTCTTCATGTTCAACTTCATTTTCACTTTTGGAATCACTAAGATCCCCAATACCGACTGTGCGTCTCTGTGCGGTCTCCATGTCCTCAAGTCTGGCACGTAAATCACGCATTTCTCTTGTCATGCCTGGGTTAGGAACCTGCCTACCTCTTCTTCTTGGTATTTCCCTTTCCTCTGGTGGATTAGGTGTTTTCATGTCCCTTCTTCTTGGCAGCATGGTGAATTTTCTTTTTCCTTGGCACAGAAAGCAAATAACCCTTTCTGTGCTCTGATACCAAACCTGACGTAGACGCACCCTCTGCCTCGGCAAAGCCTTTGCGTTGACCTCCCGGTCTTAACAGATCATTCTAACTTCACCTTTGAGCCGAAGTGGATCTTTCGATTCCTCACTAGAATCTCTGTTAAAAAACCAATTAACAGGTCCTTCCTTTTTCTCTGTCACAGCTTCTGCGTATACCTGGTCTCTTCCCAACCAAAATTTCAGGTTTCGAGGATTCGTGATCCCTGTTGTCGAGAACCTCGGCCTTCTCAATTCCTCGATCTCTGATATCCCGAAATGCCAGAATGGCTTCAACAACGGTTAGTCTCTGTGGCTACCTTTTGGTCCATGTGACCACTATTCCATATGATCATAGTCCTAAGTCTTTTGCAATTTTGGGCTTTCGAATGCCAAAACGCATGGACCCCTTTGTCCTTAGGATTCCTGATCCTATGAATCCCAACTTCCCAAAATGGTCTCCTTTTCGGTATTTTCCTTCGAAGACCTAGATTATTGCCACGCGTCCCCTAGAGATGGACGGTCCTCATCACTTCGCGGTTTCGGGAACTAAAGTGCTTATGGGTCCTTTCCCTCGGAACCCCCGAAGTTCCGAATCCCAACCTCTTATATGTTGAGATGACGTCAACCGACCCCACACTGGAGCTTTCCACCTTATCGAGATTTCAGACTTCGTGGTTTCGAAATGTGTGTGCCTCCTATCTTCAGGATTTGTGAAACACCGAATCCTGAAATGCCGATGGCTTCTGATCTCTACCACGTGTCCCAACTGATGAACGGTCCTCGATCATTCATGATTTCGCGAAGTCAAATTCCGATGTCCTCCTGTCCTCCTAGATCCCAAAAATCCAACATGCAAAATGCCGACGGGTCCTTGATTATCACCACCTGTCTCAACTAACGGATGGTCCTGATTTAGTCTCGAGATTTCACAACTTGCGATTTCTTGATGTTGTAGTTTCTCTGTCAACTTAAAACCCTGGTAGCTGAAATACCGACGGGTGCTTTATCTCTACCACGTGTCCCAACATATGGACAATCTAGATCAAGATTGGGGTTTCTACTATGAAGTGACCCGATCTCCTATCCTCTAGACTTTCGATATTCTGAACTCTGATATCCCGATGCCTTTTCGGGACCTACACCCTACCTGCGAGAGTTTAACTCTCGTGCAACTCCAGTAAGATCCTACGACTGACAGGTAACTAGGTGGGGATCCAATGGCCCACAATCTCCTAAGCTTGAAACTCTGGTAACAACCATAACCTCCCTGCTTCTCTATCAACTCAGACGACTGGCGGGATTTTTCTATTCCTCTATAAAGAATTCTGACCGTTCGTCTCTTCCCTTTGATGACTTAGCAAGGTCGAATCATTTGGGGGGTATTCCACGACTTCCAGCCTTTCAAGAGCCTTCTGTACGCACTCCTTGTGGCAAACCTTCGAACATTTCAGTGTTGAACACCTTCAACTATTTGCACTCCTTGCAGCAACAATTCTTCAATAGCTTCTCAGGTTTCAAACCCTGGATTCAAGCTTGGTCTGTGCACATATTGCACGACTCCTGTGCCTAACTGCACCTTTGAGTAAAATGAGAACAAAAGTTAACTTATCTGAGCCTTCAGAGATAAGACCTCTGAACCCTTCTGTCAATGCACTCCTTGTGGAAAATTCAATTGCACTCCTTGCAGGAACCCTCGCTTAGATAGAGAAACAATTGAAACTCATTTCCTAACTCTTTCTCTCTCAGACTTCAAGAATTTAACAAGAAATCATCCATACACAGCATAGAAAAAGAAAATGTATAACATAAAGAGTAAAATTATGAACATACCATTCAACATACACATACAAGAAAAAACTACAACGCCATGAATCTGAATTAAGACTTCTTCTATTAACTTAACCTCTGTACATGGGTGTTTTTCAATTACAATTTCTCTGTTCCAGCTCTGTATGCTCTCTCCTCCTTCTTGGTAATGTTCTTCACTACTCTTCTCTCAATTGGCATCCTCCTTCTATTTTACAATTACACAATGAGGGTGTCTATATCCATTTTCCTTCACTCCTAAAAATGTCAACTCTAAGAATTTAAAGCTACCTACTAACATAAATGCTTTCTACCTACTATGGACGAGAGTGGATCACTCAAGGTCCTTTACAATATATAAGTACGCCTCTCCTTAACTATCACATTTACGTTTGGTGCATTTATCTTCAAAAGTTTTTAAATAATTTATCATGTGTCTAAAATGTGTTGGCGCTTGCCCCACGCTCGCTTGACATTAGCGATTCTCCTGCATCATTTTGTATTCTTGGGTAGTTTAGTAATGAAATCAATTGTAAAAACTTTCCATTTCCACTTAGGAATGGGAAATGAATGTAGAAATCTAACTAGATGTATATGCTCATAATTTACCTTTTGACATTCTATACATATAGCTATATAATCAACCACCTCTTTCTTCATTCTTGGCCAAAAGAGTTTCCCCCTTACCACTGCAATTTTTTTCTGATATCATGGGTGCCCGACATAAGGTACATTGTGCATTTGTATAAGCACTATATTTTTCAACTCTGTGTACTTTGGAACATATATCATTTCCCTGTACATAAGGACTCCATCCTCTTTCAACTCAAAATATTTAAGTTTTTGATGAAAATTACCTTGTTGTAATGTTTTTTTTAATTGCAAATAGTGTCGATTTGAATTTGCAACCTCTAAAATTCTATATTTTAAATTAGACCTATACATGATAATGGTTGAAGCATGCATATCGTGCACTCTTCTATTGAGTGCATCAACCACTTTATTTTCCTTTCCTTTAATATGCTTTATATCAAAGTCATATTCATTGAGGAATTCCAACCATCTAACTTGTCCGACATTCAATGTTGTCTATCCAAAGAAATATTTCAGATCACTTTGTTATGTTCTCAACTCAAATATTTTTCCCATGAGATAATGCCTCCATGTTTTAAAGGCATTAACTATGGATACCAACTCTAAGTCATCTGTGCCATATTTCCTCTCATGTTCTTTCAAATTCCTTGAGTCATAAAATACCACATGCCCATTTTGTATACGGACTCCACCAAGCCCTCCCTTGCATACATCAATGCATACAAACAAATCTTTATTTGGATATATAATATTCAATATTGGTGCACTTGTCAATATAGTCTTCAAGTCTTGATTTTTTTTTTCACATTTAGAAGTCCATTTGAATTTTACACCCTTGTTTTGAAAAGAAGTGATTGGGTTTGCAATCTTTGAAAATCCTTCAATGAATCTTATATAATAACCTACACATGAATGATATTACCTCTATAACATTCTTTGGTGATGACCATACTCTAATGGATTATATATTATCAATATCAAATGCCATCCCTTCCTAGGAATAATATGGCCCAAATAATGAATCTTCCCTTGATAAAAAATGCACTTGTTCAACTTGGTATAAAACTGATTCTCCCTCAATAATTGTAGCACCATCCTTAAATGTTTATCACACTTCTCCTCTGTATTTGATTAAATGAGTATATTTTCCAATAAAAAAATCACAAACTTGTCCAAATATTCTATGAACACTCCATTCATTAGACACATGAATACAACTAGTGCATTTGATGACCCAAATGGAACCAACACAAACTCATAATATCCATATCTTGTCCTGAATATTATATTGATTATATATTCCTCTTTTAGTCTCACTTGATGATATCCCAACATCAAGTCAATCTTAGAAAATATCCTTTCACCTTTTAGATGATTAAATAGATCATCAATCATTGGAAAAGGATATTTGTTCTTCATGGTAACCTTATTTAGTTGTCTGAATTCAATGCACAACCTTAAGGTTCCATCCTTCTTGTTCACAAAGAGCACTAGGGCACCCCAAGGTGCCATACTTGGGTGTATATACCCCTTCCTTAAAAGTTCTTCAATCTACCTCTACAATTCCTTCAAATCTAGTATGCTCATCCTATAAGGAGTCTTGGACACTAGAAAAACTCATAGCACTATGTTTTTCATCGATACCTTCCCTTTTTCTTGTGTTATTACTAATGAAATCAATTTTAACCAAGAAAATTGGATACTCCCTTTTGTCTTGATACCCTCTTTACTTGATGATAATATTGCTCAGCTCCTTGAATTCATTAAAGTCTACCCATGCCCCTTCTGATGAAATGTTTTTATCTTGCAAGTTTGGTTTGGTTTTTGGTTTCACACTTAAACATTTCTAAGGAAGAATTTTGGTATATTGGAGGATTTCTCATGAAATATGTCGATACAATGGAGGAGTTCACATGATGGTTCCTTTTATGCACAAGAGAACTTCCTACCAATGTCTTCAAAACACTAAACCTTATCATTGACCGAATTTTGAACATATTCTCGAGTACAATTGGAGCAGTTCCCACAAAATCTATCGGTATTACTGGGGAAGTTCCCAAAATCCTTTCGAGTGTGAATGGAGGCATTCTGAACATCAATTCCCACCAGTCAAAATTTAGCATCATCCTGATTCCTCTGATTCCTTGAAATCCATGCTAGTTCTATGGAAAAGAGCACCCACTCCATCGTATTGTTTATTTTCTTGTTATCGAAGGAGAGGCGAAGTGTGAAGAATTTTTGACAAGTTAACCTACTTGAGTGAGTACATATCTGCCAATAAATCACCCTTCCACATTTCACCCATCTACCACTTTCCAGTTATGTCCTAAGCCTTATCACCTTGCTTTTTAATTGTACATTTTATTATTATTAGGGTTAGGGTTTTTCCCGTAAACCAATGCCAACAAACCTATAATCCAAATCCTCACGCCATTTTTCGTTGGCTCATATTTTTGGCTCATATTTCCCTTCATATACCTTGATCCATGCCTCACCT
The DNA here is from genome assembly GCA_009831015.1 of Picea engelmannii. NCBI lineage: Eukaryota > Viridiplantae > Streptophyta > Pinopsida > Pinales > Pinaceae > Picea > Picea engelmannii. The sequence continues at coordinate 250,477 of ML780112.1, forward strand.
CTCTAGGTTTATCCACATACCCATACCATTGATGAAGCTTCCCTTGCAATATGCCTCATCAACACCTTGACCAAATCCCTAAGAGTATGTCATGCTTACAGAGTTGTCCCATAAAACCATATTGCTTAGTACAATCACTCTAGCTCGGGCCCTAACCTTCTATGACAAGTAGAATTTTTCAAAATTCTTTCCTGATTCTTATCACCCTATGCCCTTGGAGTGATTCTAATCCTCTTACATGAAATCCTGTTCAATAATGGCTTCAATATTTTACTCAATCTAACCCATGTTCATATTCACTCAATCGACATTAACAATTTCGACAAAGGGAATAAAACCTCTCCAATATCAGAGCATTGCATCTATTTTAACAAGACCAAGTCAAGTCCCAATCTGTCCTCATTCTCATTCGAACACTTCCGTATTTTCAATTCACGAAATCTGTCGGAAATGTTGTGGTGAGACCTAAAGTAAAAATCAATGATTTTAACATGTTTTTCGCTAGTATCAAATTTTGCACACCGACGAAGTTTGTAACATAAAAGTCGGTAACATGTCGGTGAAGTTAACAAAAACCATGTTGGTTCCCATTTACCATTGCGACAACGTTAGTAACAAACTTATGATACAATCCCCCTTGCGTAAGGGGAGTTGGAAATGATTTCACTGAATTTCCTTTTTGCTATATCGATGAATTTGACAAGAAATCCTCTAGTACCCTTTTCACAAATCGAAAAAATTCACAATACCATTTATGGTACTAACTTTACATATCGGTGAAGTTATTATGAACTCCACCGATACCACAATACTAACTGACTGACTTGTTATCAACAACTCCGGTACACTTCTACATCAAATTGACGTAGTTTCCATGATCAGTGTCAGTATAATAATGGATCACTTTTTTTATTTGTCACTGGTATCAATTTTCTTCATTGGTCAAGTTGACATCATCATCGCCGATTCACCTAATACTAGCTAGAAAATTAACTGGGACTTCACTTAGAATTTCACCATGTCTCCCATTATCCTATATTTTTTAGATGATGAATTTCCTACTAACATTGGAACCATAATCTCCTCAGATAATAACACAGGTTTTCATGGATGGATGTATCTTAAAACCTCTTGATGCTTCTCAAAAGACTAAATAATTTCCATGATTATCGGAACTAACATTTTATGTTTACTTTCATGTCATATTTTATTGTTGGTTTGATATACTAATCATGAATGTGTTTGTCACATATTCATACATGTCGCCTCACAAGAAACCTAAAGTAAAATCTCCTGCAACCAAGGATTCCACAAGTGAAAGATGACTAGAAGAAGAGCTTGACACCCTAGAGAATATCTATGAAGACACCAAAAGACTCATAAAGAAGGGGGGGAATTCACTCAAATGGGGTGGATTTTTCTAGATGTTTAAGAAACATAAATTCCTCATAGACACTGAAGATCAATATGAGCTCAAGGTATTAAAAAAAATCCAGAAGTCAGGGTTGAATAGGATGGTGGCTCATTCAACAATTTTTCCATGTGCAGACATGATCTCATGGATCATTCGACACATATACCTCGACAACCGACATATAATCAATGCCAAGGGGAAACCCATAACATCATTTTGGGAAGTTGACACAACCAAGTAATACCATTTGGAGAAAGGAAGTTTGTCGCTAGATGAAGAGATCATAAGGAAATTCTGGCACAAGGAGAAATATTCATTCAAAATACGATATAAGCCTGACAAGACGTTCAAACTCATACCCTCAGGTGAATATCCCACCAATTTGTTGAAGACACCATACCAATATATTGTGGCGATGCTATGCAGGCTATACGAGGAACAAGATGCATCGAAGTTTACATTATCTCTGATGCCCCTAATATATTACTATGCCGACAAGGGGTTATCCTTCAATTGGGATGATATCCTATTAGAAAATCTAGATGAATCCATCAAAATCGTCAAGAAGACTTCTCCCGATGAGTTCAAAATATTTAACATGTTCCCTTACCTACTTGATATGATGTGCATGAGCCATCAATATCCCAATATGGGATAGGCCTTGCATCCAATTGACCCTCCCATACATATCTACTACAAAGTGCGTTGGGAGAAAAAATGCATTACTAATTATCACAGGATCTGTGATTACTACTTGGAACCACTCTATGATCTCATATTCAACTCACCTACTCCATGTATGATTGAAAAAGATTTAGAAATATTTCATAAAATATGAGATTGGTGTCTCATTGAGCATGGGACATACATAAGAATATATGGATCCATCAAAGATCCTCATTTTCTCCCAAGGTTTGTACTTGACAAGATGGTATTGCAGGATATAACATACAAAACTATCATCCATGGAGTCGAGGTAGCACTTTGCCATGATAAGAAATCCATCTGGCCCTCGTTACCATTATGGGTTCAACCATACTCCTTCGGAAGCATCAAGTAGGATCAAGATGAAGTGGATACATTGACATCATTCTACTTTGGGGAGGAAAGGTTTCAGAGACATGATCCAAATAATGTAGTCAAAGAATATTACAGCCAACACAAGCATAGTTTCAAATACCATTCATCCACATGGGAAGAGGAAGAGGTTCACTGTGGTGCCCAGACGTATGAAAAATTTATTGCCAGGAGGTAAGGAAAACCTTTGGGCATAATCTTTGATGAAGAAAAATATATGGAAGAGGTTCGAAGGAGAGATGAAGAAGAGGCACCAGAGAAATCCACAACCACAAAAATATATACAAATTCTAAATTAGTAGAAGGAGAGGGGGCAGTCGTAGACAAGAAAATAAGAGAGAAAATGAAATTCTAGAAAAAGGAAGAGGACATTTTTGAGAAGAAAGGAAATATAGAAGAACCCAAGGCCAAAGAAGAAGCTGATACAACAGTAGTGGAAGCAAAAAATAAAGTGAAATCCAAGAAATAAGTAGTAACTGAGGTAGAAACAAGAGAAACAACTGAAAAAACAACCACATAAATAGTAGCAACAAAGAAAATGGAAGTAGATGAAGTTGTAGCTAAGATGACTAAAGAAGAACAAATACAGATGGATGAGGAAGCACTAAATAATGATGCTTCTCCTATGGAAACTGAAATGCTATAGGCATCGACATAAGTTCCCTTCACTAGTGGTAGCCTTCAAGTTGGTGAGATGGAGTTGGGGCTCTGCACTCCTTACAAGACCAGTAAGGTGGTGAACTTGAAAAAGTTCATATTCGGCAAAGCCACCAGAAGAATTGTGCAACAACATACCAAAAAGGATTTGTGACTAGACACAATCCATTTTCATTCATTACAAAAAATACGATAACAAAGGATTTTAGCAAAGACCTGTTATCCATAACATCCACCAACACTTCCTTCACTATAGACATGGAGAAAAATCTCAAGAATTTGTTCCATATAAATGAAGAAAAAGATACAAGGATTAGGTGTTGGGTATGTGTTATATTATCTTCACGACTAGCCATAGTGTCTTCTATGTTGCGCCGGCTACAACACCCTCGAATTTTTTTTTCCTCGGGAAACATGTCACTTGTTTTCCTCGTTTTTCGTGTTGCCTTGATTTTCATGTCCATTGCTGGAAAAAAATTTAGCACATGGTTTTTTCTAATGGTTTTCTATTTCTGGTTAAGGAATTAGGGTTGTTGACTAATCTAGGTCATTGGGTTAGGGTTTTGTATGTCGCTTGCTCCTATATGTATATTGTATTGTAAAAAAAATATCACTATGAATGGATATATAAAGTGATGGTTTTCCCGGTTTGGGTTTCAAGGGGAAAAATAACTGTGTAATGTGTGTATTTTCCATTGTATCTTTTCTTTTATTTTATTGAAAAATCTATTTGCAGTAAAATATTGTACAAGGTTAAAATCTACATTTGGTATCAGAGATTTGTTGGCTTCAGGGGGATGCCTTTGTGGTCAAGGGTTTGGCTCGGGACTGTGATAAGCCTTGTTACAGTGTGAGATCTACGGTATTGATTCTTCAGGTGAAGAGAAGTGGTGAGTAGTTCAAAAATAGAGATCGATAAGTTTAATGGGAAACGTTTTGAGTTGTGGAAGCTCAAGATGGAAGATATGTTGGTGGAAAGAGATCAGTGGATAATGGTGGATCCAGGTACTGCACCTACAAGAACATCAACATATTACTGGAAAAAGTTGGATCGGAAGGCCAAGAGAAAAATCCGATTGTGTCTCTCAAATTTAGTATTATTGAATGTTTCAAAGGAAGATACAACCAAAGATTTATGGGATACATTGGGGAAGTTGTATCAGTCTAAGTCTCTAGTAAATAAACTATTCTTGAGAAAGAAGTTGTATAACCCGAGGATGAGAGACAGAGACTTGGGGGCATAAAATTTGAATGCCTTCAATACTTTGGTAAGTCAGTTAGTATTTGTTGAGATTAAAATTTCAGATGAAAATAAGTGTATCAATTTACTTTTCTCTTTACCAGAATCATGGGATAGTCTGTCTGTTTCCATAGGTAGTAATACAATTGCCTTGAAGTTTGATGAAATAGTCTAATCCTTGTTGTTAGACAAGATGAGACAAAAGAACATGGAAGGACAAAGCACATCTGCATTATTTGCAAGAGGAATCTCCCAGGAAATAAATAGATCTAAGTCCTCAAGTGGGAGATCTAAGTAAAGGGGAAGATCTAAGTCTCCAGGAAAGTTTGTAAAGGTATGTTTGAGATGTGGAAAAGAAGGGCACTACAAGAAGAAGTGTAGATCCAAAGTTGAGAAAAAGAAGGGATCTGAATAATATCCTTCTACAGAATAAAATACCTCTAAGGAAGAAGCATGATATGTGTACTTGGATTTTTCAAGCACACATGTAGATCATGAGGCATGGTTGGTTGACTTAGGTGCATCCTTTCATATGACTCCCCACAGGGAGTGGTTCTATGAATATGAAAGGTATGATGGAGGTAATGTTTTCCTTGGTGATGACTCGATAACCAAAATCATAGGATGAGGAAAATTTAAGTTGGGACTCATAGATGGAAGGATTAGAACACTACCTAGTGTTATGTACATCCCAGGTTTGGCCATAAATTTGATTTATGTAAGCAACATGGACGATGCAGAGGTAAAAGAAATATTTGAAAAGGAAACTTGTAGGATGGCTCGAGGAGCAATGGTGTTGCTGAAGGGAGTTAGGTTTGGAAATATGTATAAGATGCAAGGAATAACTATTAGTTATGGGTGTAATAGTTCTATTGTTCCTAATATTTGATTTGAATAAGAAAGAACTCCTACAGTATCTGGATAAAAGGTTTTGTTGTGGCATAAAATACTAGGGCATATCGGAGAGACGGGTCTTCGACTACTACACAATAAAGGTATGGTTGAAGGTATGTCTAACTGCTCTCTGGATTTTGTTTTTTGTGACCATTGTGTATATGGGAAGTAGAATTGGGTAAGATTCCCCTCTGGTGCAACAAGGGAAGAAGGACTTTTGCATCTATTTCACAATGATGTGTTTGGACCTATGTCGGTTCCATCATTGAGAAAATGTGTGTATTATGCCTCATTTATAGATGAATTATCGAGGAATACTTGGATATATTTCCTCATGAATAAATCTTAAGTCTTTGATAGGTTTAAAGAGTATAAGGCTCTTGTTGAGAATCAAATAGATAAAAGAATTAAGGTGTTGAGGACAGATAGTGGCAGAGAGTTCCATGGGAATGAATTTGAAGAATTTTGTATGAAGTGCGGTATAGAAAGGAAAAAGACTAATCCATATACACCTCAACATAATGGAGTTGTAGAAAGGATGAAAAAGACGCTGATGGAAAATGAAATGTGCATCAGTGGTGCCAGGTTAGGGAAAGAATTATGGGCAGAGGCAATGGGTACTGCATGTTACCTGGTCAACAGATCACCCTCATCAGCGCTGGATGACAAGACTCCAAAAGAGGTATGTATTGGTAAGAAACCTTCTCTAACACATCTCAAGGTATTTGGCTGTGAGGCCTAAGTTCATGTTCCAAAGGAAAACATGAGTAAGCTAGGTAAGAAGGATGAAAAGTGTATCTTTATTGGGTATAAAGATGATCTCAAAGGTTATAATATTTGGAACCTAGAAACTAAGAAGGTTGTGTATAGCCGAGATGTGGTATTTAGATAAATGAAGGATGTTGTTAAATGGGAATTCCTATCAAGTAAGGAGGAACTAGAGAAATAGAGTTTGATTTAAAGGATGATGAATCAAACTCTGTAGAAGAACATGAATCAGAAGAAGAAGATCCTTATACTCAAATATTGAGGAGATTGGTTTGAGAAAGAAGGATACCAAAAATGTATACTCCATTTGATTTATGTTCACATTTTTCTTTGTCTATTACTGATGATAATCCTAGAACTTTCAAGGAGGTAGTGGATTCATATGATGGAAATATCTGGAAAAAGGCCATGGATGAAGAAATGGAAGCTTTGGATAAGAATGAGGCTTGGGATCTAGTGGAGTTTTTGACTAGAAGAAATCCCATTGGCAACAAATGGGTATTTAAAAAGAAGCTGAATGAAGAAGGAAATGTTGAGAAATACAAATCTCAGTTAGTAGAAAAGGGTTATTCCTAGGTTGAGGGAATTGGTTTTAGTGATACTTTTTCTCCTATTGCCAAGTTAACTTCTATAATATTTTTGTTATTTGTTGTTGTTGCATTTGATTTTGAAGTAGAATAAATGGATGTGAAGACAACATTCCTACATGGAGATTTGGAAGAAGAAATCTATATGAAGAAACCATAAGGTTTTGAAGGGAAAGCAAGAGCTGGTATGCAAGTTGAAAACGTACTTGTATGGTTTAAAACAATCACCAAGGATGTGGTATAAAAAATTTGATACTTATATGCTAGGAATTGGCTTTACAAGAAGCAAAGAGGATCATTGTGTGTATTTTAAATTATTTGGTGATCATTTGATTTATTTGGTATTGTATGTCGATGACATGTTGCTGATAGGAAACAACAAGGAGATTATCTAAGATGTGAAAACTCAGTTGTCCTCTAAATTTGACATGAAGGATATTGATGCCTCAAATTTCATTCTGGGCATGGAAATTAAAAGAGATCGGAAAAACAAGAAACTATGGTTAAATCAAGAAAAATATGTTGAGACAATATTGCATAGGTTCACTATGCAGGAATGTAATCCGTTTGAGGTCCCTATTTCCATTGGTGCAAAGTTATTTGTGGATCAGTGTCCCAAGACACAGGAAGAGGAGGACGACATGTCTCGTTTTCCATATGTGACTGTAGTTGGTAGTTTGATGTATGCAATGGTATATATTAGACCATAGATTGCACATGCAGTGGGATTTTTGAGCAGGTATATGTCAAAAACAGGGACGAATCATTGGGAAAAAGTAAAAAGGGTTTTCAGGTATTTGTGTGGCACTTCTAGCTATGGATTGTGCTACCAAGGAAGACCAAGATTGGAAAAAGTGTTGGACATACATGGCTTTATGGATGTAGACTAGGCTGTAGATTTGGATCGTAGGAGATCTACAATCAGGTACATGTTTAATATGTTTGGTGGAGAAATCAATTGGATGAGAAAAAGACAGGTTGTAGTGGCAATTTCAACTACAAAATGTGAATACATGGGAACCACTCATGAAAGTAAGGAATTACTATGGTTACAAAGATTGTGTTCAAGTATTGGGTTGGTACAACAAGATGTAAGGATAGATTGTGACATTCAAAGTGCAATTTTTCTGGCGAAGAACCTGACTTATCATTCAAAGACAAAGCATATTGATATTCAATATCACTTTGTGAGAGACATGGTTGAAGAAAATAAAGTGTTGCTGATGAAGGTGGACACTTTGAAGAATGTTGTAGATTCATTAACAAAATCTGTGAGAATTGAAAATCTCTCTTGGTGTAGAGGATCCATGGGAATTTCTTCCCTAGATTATTGACTATGTAACCCTGTAACCCCCTGTATGAAAAAGAACAAGTGGGAGAATTTTGGGTTTGTGTTATATTCTTTGCACGACTAGCCATAGTCTCTGCTACATTGCGTAGGGCTTGCAGGGGGGTTTGAGGGGGGTGATAGCCCCCTTAAGTGGGGGTTTAGAGGTAGCACCCTAGATAAATTTATTTTTTTCCTTGGGAAATGTGTCACATTTTTGCCTCATTTATCATGTCTCCTTGATTTTCATGTCCATTGTTAGGCGGTTTTTCGACACATGGTTTTTTCCAATGGTTTTCTATTTCCGGTTAAGGAATTATGGTTGTTGACTAATTTAGGTCATTGGGTTAAGTTTTGGATGCCACTTGCTGCTATATGTATATTGTATTGTAAACAATGTATCACTATGAATGAATATAGAATATGTTGGTTTTCCCAGTTTGGGTTTCCAGGGGAAAAATATTTGTGTAATGTGTGTATTTTCCATTGCATATTTTCTTTTCTTTTATAAAAAAATATGTTTGCAGTAAAATATTGTACAAGGTTAAAATATACGTTAGGGAGTTGGAAGAACAAATCAAGCATGCAAAACATGATAAATTAGACCTCAAGGAATTCAATTCATGTGCCGAAAAGATAAGGATAGAGCTCGAGGAGAATCTGATGGAAATGTATTCCCATATTTAGGTTTTCCAATAGTTTGTGGCTGACATAATGAATCAACATAGACATGTGCAGGAAAATAACATCCAATTCACCACCATCTAGGGAGGCTTAAATGACATGAAACTATGGATTGTCGAGAACATGGATGCTCCAACTGAATTACCTGTGCCCCAGAAGGAGAAAGGAGGATCGACTATGCTTCCCTTGATCAATGTCAGTAATCCAGATAAAGAGATGAAAAGGAAATGAAAAGATCACTTGCAATCTGTGTGCAACTTCACAAATCCACACATATTTTGAAACATAAGAAACATGTTCCTCCCATTGAAGAGATTGGGAAAACCATTACGGAGGAGAAATTCTTTGATCAAATTCAATAGAATATTAATAAGAGATAAGAGAGATCTCAAGAAGCCACGAAGTTAAAAATATAATCAATGGAGGAACACCTCATCCAACTAGCCAAGGTTCAGACTATGGTACAAGAATTCATGGCCACCATGATGAGGGATATGAAGAAACTTATTGATAACTTAGCCTCCCATGAAGCCTCCCTCGAGGAACTATTGTACCGCATAGTCATATCAGTCGAAGGAAAATACCAATTTTGGGAATGCTATGTGAGAGACGAGGACACATGAATAAGACAAAATAAAAAATTCAAAATTTTCACAACTGTCTTCTATTTTGTTTTTTTTCCAACCATCCTCACCTTTGTATTTAGTCTAACACTTGTCAACAATAATTTAGAAGGGGAATCTGAAGAATTTTGTAACTGCTTCTTATAGAATTAAATAAGACACTTTCAATAGTTACTTAAACTACTATAAATAAAGGAAGAGGCCCATTTTGAAGGGGCTCTTCAAGCATTGTACATTCACAAAATATTTTGAGAATTGATATTGAGAAGCCCTCAGGACCAATTTTGTTAGAGAGAAGAACTTTTGTAGATGGCTTCTTCCTGCAAACTACTTTCAACAAACTATGTGTTGTAAGAATGTCTTTTGCTTATAGACTGTGCTTATGCTAATAGAGATCATTATTGTAGATTTGCTTATTCTTTATTATGTTTGTCTTGAGATGATGATTTTCTTATGTATGTAAATTCATGGTTATACTAATCTGGTTATGTATCTACATTCACGTGTTATCTAACCTTGTTGCTTCTTAACAACTAACTAGAAGAATTTGTTTGCAAGGATTAGTTTCATTTATATATTTTCATTTGGTTACCATAGTTTCTCTTAGATCGGATATGGTAGATTAGATTTCGTTTCTGTATTTAGTTATATTGAATTTTCATTCCTGTCACATTCACAACCATCCAATCACCCCTCAAACCCATTAATTGAAGTCGGTCCAAAATCCAGATGGGTCTCCTAAACCAAATGGTGCATAGTCTAATTGGGACCGTGCATCGAGGAGTAGTCCTGGCTGTTGAAGGGAAATTATACCACCTCAACACACTAATTCAATGGAGAAATCAACATATCTCTTTAGTGCAAACCCTAGTATCTCCCAAAATACATCCTCAAATGTTTTCAAGAAGGGATGTTATTCAATACTTGGAATTTTATCCTTAGTTTCCTCTTCCATATGGGCTGCATAAATATTGCATTCTTTCTTGAAACTCTTCTTCAATTGCATGGATGGAATTTATATAATAGATACAACCCTTGGAATCCCTTGGAATTTTATTTTCTGTGCTTTCTCATCAAGACAAGTGAATTCTTTATTGTAGCAATCTAGGACAACATGATGCTTGTCGAACCAATCCATACAAAATCAAGCAGTCATATGAACCCAAAGGTATGATACTCAAATATTCTTTTTTTTTTAATTCCATTCATGTCCATCGGACAATCCTTAACCAACTCATTAATCCTTCCCTTAGCTCCCATGGCTAGCTCACAACTGTCTTCTATTTTTTTTTCTAACCACCCTCATCTTCGTATTTATTCTAACACCTGTCAACAACAATTGAAAAGGGGAAGATGAAGAGTTTTGTAACTGCATCTTATAGAATTCAAGAAGACACTTTCAACAATTACTTAAACTACCATAAATAAATGAAGAGGCCCATTTTGAAGGGGCTCTTCAAGGATTGTACATTTACAAACTATTTTGAGAATTAATATTGAGAATCCCTCATGACCAATTTTGTTAGAGAGAAGAACTCCTGTAGATGGTTTCTTGTTGTAAACTACTTTCAACAAATTGTGTGCTATTTACATGTGCCATAAGAATGTATTTTTACTTATAGATCATTCTTATTCAAATTGAAATAGTTATTGCAACTTTGCTCAGTCTTTCTTATGTTTGTCCTGAGATGATGAGTTTCTTATGAATGCAACTTCATGATTTAAACTAATCTAGTTATGTATCTATATGCACATGTTGTCTAACCTTGTTTCTTCTCAACAACTAATAAGAAGAAGTTATTTGCAAGGATTATTTTAATTTGCAACTACTCATTTGGTTATTGTTGATTCTCTTAGCTAGGATATGGTAGATTATATTTCATTTCTATATTTAGTTAGATTGCATTTGCATTCCCGTTACATTAACAACCATCCAAGCACCCCTCAAACCAATTAATGGAAGTTGGTCCAGAATCTGGATGGGGTATCCTAAAACAAATGGTGCATATTTTAATTGGGACCATGCATTGGGGAGTATGTATTACTATTTAAGGTAATTTATACCACCTCAACACATTGATTCAATGGAAAAATCAATATCTCTCTTTGGTGGAAACCCTGATACTCTCCAAATACATTCTCAAAAAATTTCAAGACTAGATGGTCTTCAATACTTGGTATTTTATCCTTAGATTCCTATCCCACATGGGATGCATAAATATAACATCATTTCTTGAAACTCTTCAACTGCATGGATGGAATTTCTCTAATAGATACAACCCTTGAAATCCCTTGAAATTTTCTTTGCTACCTTTCCTCATCAAGACAAGTGAATTCTTTATTGTAGTAATATAGGACAACATGATGCTTGTCCAACCAATCCATACCAATCAAGTTGTCATATGAATCCAAATGTATGATATTAAAATCTTCATTTGTTATGAGTCCATTAATGTCCACTGGAAAATCCTTAATTAACTCATTAATCCTTCCCTTACCTCCCATGGATACCTGAACCAACCAAGTTTTCTAATGTTTGCTTCTTTGAAAATGAAATATTTCAACAATATTAGGATCTATGTAACTATGTGTAGCTCTAGAATCAATTAAAATGACCATGGGATGATTATCGATCTTTCCTTCTACTTCAATCATAGGAGATTGGTATTTCACTTTCCTGTTGTCCAAAGATGCATAAAACTTGGAATGTTTTTCCCATGTCCTCAACTATATCAACCTCTTGGGTATTATGAATAGTCCTCATCCTTTCTCCTTTGTGAGGGAAATATCTATATAGGTCGTCTCCCTCACATTCCCAACATTTTATGGGATGTTGTATTGGCCTTTTCCCCAATGAATCTATCATCCTAGGATCATTTTGTGTTTCTTGTCCTTGACATTTGTTTATGAAAAATGGTGGCTTAAAATATTTCTTTCTTTGCTCCACCTTTCCTTTCTTCATATCATACCAAGTCTTTTGAAAGTATGGTCTTCCTTTTCTCTGCTCATAAAGATACTTATATTTTCTTATGGCTTCATCCAAGGTATTGGGCTCATAAAAATTGATTTTATCATTGTAAAAGGAAGGTAGTCCACTTTGAAACCTTTGGATTTTTATCTTCTCATCCCTTATGAATCCAACATATCTCAACAATTAAAGGAATTTTATCTCATACTCATCCATTCTCATGCTTTCAAGATTGAGTTCAAATAACTCTTACATATTCTTTTCATAATTTTATCTAACAAGTACTACTACTAGAAATATATCTTGAACTACCTCCACGATATCCTCTTGTCATCAATGTGCTTAACCTTCTTGAGCTGATCCCACCACATAGATGATTTTCCTTGAACATGGTAGTTTGCAATTATGGCTTCTACTTTTGATGAATAATGTAAATGGAAATATTTCTTCATTCCAAACAATGAGGCTTCATCCTCTTCTCCATTTCTATTCTCTTGATCAAATGATGGTGTCTAGATATTCTTGACCTCTCCTTGCAAAACATATGACTCATTCCTTCTCCTATGATTTTTAATAGGGGAAACACATGGGATGATCGTTGTCATTGAATGTACATGTTATCTCTTGTTCGAGTGTCCTTGTGAATGATGATTATTGATAACACTCCTTGATTTCCTATATCCCTTGTGGTCATCCCTCTTATCATGAGATCTATATCCTTCCATTTTCATAGAACTCGATGCGTTTTTTGCGCCATAATATTTATTGACTTGTCTCTACAACATATTCAAACTCTGTAGCAACTTCTCCATATATATTGTAATCCTTTCATTTTCTCCTCTATAGTTTTGCACTTCCTTCTATAAGCTTCTCATAGTTTCAACTAGCTCCACAAGATCCACCCTACTTCTTCATCCATTGGACTCAGTCTTTGCATTTCCCATGCTGACATGTAAACATATGATCTCGTCTTCAAGACTGTAAGATCCTTGGGAATCCTCCATGTATGTATTCCTCATATAGGAAGCAAATATTTTCTACCTCTACCTCTAATTTCGAAAAAATGTGCATACAACTATTATTTTTAGAGTTATTCATATTATAAAATTATCACTAATTAAGATACATGCCTTTCTTTCCCTTTATTTTATGAAGGACATTGATACATAATCAACATTCTGAGTTTTTAATTATGTTTCCTTATGAATTATATTTATGATGGTTATAGTTATGTCTCCATCTGATTTCTGGGCTAAACGTTACGACCTTCCAAAAGTTACAGTTTCACTCCTTTTTGTACTTGTTTCACTGATACAATAAATTTCAGATGCCAACTTCTTCTCATTGTAGACGAAAATATGGCTAGAACCAAGATATTTTTTATATCGGGAACATATAGTATTTATGATTGTGAACATAAAACAACTTTAATATTTGGAATTGGACACTCCAATCAAATTCTCTATAAATATTGAATTGATGACTTTGCATTTTTTACATTTTATCAAGACTTATATTTTTTAGCAAAAAATGGCTCTCTCTCAAATGTACCGAAACTAGAAAAAATTCCCTCAAGAAAATGTTTTCTATAATGACGATAAGATAAAATGTTGAGTAAATGAAATTTTCTGGATTGGATATCTAAGGTCCCTTTTCCTCCCTTGAAGATTTCAATAATCCCTAAAAAGTGTCCGGGAATAATGGATTTTCCCTATATTAGCATCTCCTCTCCAAACCACTTATAATTTTGGCAAAATCCCAACTAGGTATCTTCATGCTTTCTTTTTAGACTCTCTATAAAACGTTCACTTCTTTATGGGCTCCAATTAATGAACTTGACCCAGATATTCAGAAGTCACTAATCTATATTTTTTAGAAAATTGAAGCAGAATGATCTAGTGGCTCTCACTGGAATTCTTGTATCCCTCCTCACTGTTATAGATACCCCTTAAATTTAATTCAACTTTGAGTTGAGCTACTCCTATTATGGCCAAAATAATTTTTTGGCTCTAGAATTTTTTGTTTGTAAATTATCTATTTTATTTTTCCTTGTTCTCTTATCTCTTTCTTTCCCTCTTTCTCTTCTCTCTTGTCTCTTTTGACCTCCTCTTCTCTCTTTCTCCCTCTTTCTCTCCTTTTGTCTCTTTTTATTTCTCCTTTCTTCCATCTTTTATTTCTTCCTTTTTCTTCTTTATTTGTTTTATTTTATTTATGGGCCCCACTTGTACCTATCTACTTTCATGGCGCCTTGAATGACTGTGGATGGGATAAGGGTATGACTTCCTATACCATATCTCCACTTGGAACCCCTTGATTTTCCATAGGGATGGCTAGGTCCCATCCAATACCATTTTCCCTAGCTTGCAAAACTTTCTCGATCTCCCAATGTGACGATGGATGATTAAGGGAGATCGACAACCCACATTGGTATCAAATGTTTTTTTTGTAGGGAGGTCAATAATGCACCCAAAAATTATACCTCCAAACTTCCCTCTACCTATGTTTCACTCCCACATACATATGGGAGGTTTTTGAAACTTCTCAAAACCATTTTAAAAACCTATTATACCACTTATGGTATAATAGCTCACCCCTTCTCCATCGTGGCACTGATGTCACATTTCAGGCCTGCCATTACACAATGAAATCCATTTTCTTCACCATTTTTTCTTGGCACCCTATCACCATGGACCTTCCACCATATAAATCCACATAATCGCTACCACACCATTGGAGACATGGCCTCCACGTCATCAAGTACTGTAAATGTTTGCCAATATTTCTAATATCCAAAATTGATGCAGATGCCACCTTACAACTCTATTTTGATCTTCCATTAGCCACATTTTACCCTTCTCTCATCCAAATTCCACCATACCCAAAATTTCGATGATTTTTGACACCATTTGATTCAGAGTTCACCATGAAATTTGGGGATTTCACTCAATTTCCTCAAATTCATCTATGGCTTCTTTGTAACTTTGTCGTCTTAGTTAAATTGAAATTGTAAATTTTCAATTTAACCTCCCTAGACCTACATTAATTATGCTTACATCTACTTACAACCATTGATTTTTCCAAAAATAGTTCTGAGCATGAATTCCTCATGAATTCACTAAAAAATTGGGGATTTTTACCCAATTCCACCATGGATTCTCTGCAATTCATAAACTCATCCAATTTTTATTCTAAATTTAATCAATCATATGTTAAAATTGGGGATTTTAACCAATGTGTTTGTTTTCCTATGTTTGGCCCATACACCTCGAGTGTTGTATCCTGCTTTGATACCGATTTGTAACACCCTCGCCATTAACCAATAATTTATTTTTATTTTTATGATACCATTAAATTAAATTGCATGCAATAGGATAAAATTCCCATGCACCTAACAACAATTTCAACAAATATTAATGAAACTAATTAAACATACACATAGCAACATGCAATTACCCAAAACCATAGAGTTTATACACATCAATATAAACCCATAAATAAAAATATTGAACATAGATAAAACACTCAACTTTTAAAATTAAATGTGCAACTAGCTACACAAGATGTACGTCCACCCAACCATATAATTACTACTCCAAATTTCAATAGCAAGTCACCCTCAAGCTAGGGCTAGGAATCCACAAGAAAGGGTGTCTCCTAAGGTTGTCTACTATCCACTCATAGCAAGCTAGTTTCCTAAAACCATCCCAATCCACCAAATCTCTTCCCCTCAACCTGAAAAAACCTAAGGAATAAGATCCCCTTCTTTGCTAAATAGTCCCTTAGGATGTCCCCCTTCCTTCCAAGGCTTAAAAAAAGGCTGTCTAGGAATCTCTCTTATCGGGGACTCCAAGGAATTACAACTATAACATGAAACTTTCAACACCCACACATTTACTTTTGCACAACAAAACCCAATCTACAGACCTAACAACCTACTTCTTCATGTATTTTATAGCTCCAAAAAATTTACCAACTTAATGAGAAATCTCCACAACTCATTTTTTTATAAGTCACATTTAGTAGCTATTTTTATCCCTAAATCAAAAAGTGGCACTACCGATAGCACCCTTTTTTGGTAGTCGTTAAAATTACGACTTGTTTCCTTGAAAATTGATTCCATTGCATATATAAGACTCAGAATTAACATACATGAATAACTTACCTTATACCCCTTAGGCCCCTCCTCTCTTGTGGAAATATATCACCCATGTCTCCATTTGCAGTTGAAATTACATTTTATTTTATCAGTATACAATGTTTACATACTACATCACTTTTCCCATGACAATATATCATATTTACATTATACAACACTAAACTGGGGGTTAAAACATGGATGTTACAATTTTTATGAGTTATTATTTTTCTCCATAATATATCACACATTGAGAGCACCCAGAGGGATTTTCGTACTAAATATTTCCCAATATATATATATATATATATATATATATCTTTTAGTTCCCATCCTCCAAAACATTTAGGCATGGACATGAATTTCCAATTTTCCAGGTGGGATCCCAATTATTTGGAGCTTCCTTTCCAAAGGTAGTTAAAACATAGTTTCCTAATGAAATTGAGAATACCTTTTAGAATAATGGCTAGAAGGTGACAATAATCTAGAATGGATTCAATCATTGATTCGATGAGAACCAACCTACCACCACGTGACATCCATCTATTGCACCGAAAGTTAATGTTTTTGTCAATAGTGGATAACAATCATTTCCAATTCATGATACCATATTTTTTGGATTGAGTATATATCTAAGGTATTTGATCCCTTCCAAGATGTCATAAGTGGGGAAATTGAATAGATTTTTCAAATAGTGCGTAATACCACACTCCATTTTTAGAAAATAAAGGGAATATTTATTAATATTTATGACCACACCTATAACATCACATAACATCTCCAAAATGTCCTTTAAAAACCTTTCCATCACCTTCCAAGAAATAACATAAGATCAATACATCATCCACAAAAAGCAGATGGGTAAGGAACTCAGATCTTCCCATTCTTATCCCATGTAATTTATTCACTCTTTTGGAATTAGAAATTACGCTACTAAAACCATCTTCTATTAGGAGAAAAAGGTATTGGGACAAGGGACAACCCTATGGAGTCCCCCAAGAGGTTTGAAAAAGGGGGTGAAATCGAGGACACACAACTCATTATCCATTTGACAAGAGGAAGGTAAAAAATAAAATGTAATAGTTGAAGTTTGAGATAGAGCCATGATAACCAATCATATGCTTTTGAAAGATGAAGTTTGATAACTAAGAAATAGTTCCTTTGAGTATTGATTGTGTGTAGTCCTTCTTTCTCCAAGATGATGGCCTCATGGATTAAATGTCCATTTAGAAAACCAAACTGTTCACAAGTGATGATTTTGGGTAGCACTGATTTTAACTTAACCACAATAACCTTGGAAATAATTTTGTAGAGACCATTACATAAGGATATTGACATCAAGTCATAAAAATAAGAGGGAAAATCTACCTTAGGAATTAGCACAATGAATGTTGAGTTGATGTTGCTAACATTTTTCCATATTGATGAATTTATTCCACTACCTAGAGTATATCATCCCTTACTACACCGAAGAATTATTTAAAAAATTTGGTAGTCCAACAATTCGGCCTAGTAATATTTTCTCTTTCAAAAGAGGAAATTGTAGCAATAAGTTCATCTTTGGTTACCTCACTAAATAAAATATGACTATATTTTTCATTGACAAGTCTCAGGGTAAAATCATGAAGGTGGGTAACACTTTTGTGAGAATTGGGTCTCCAAAATTAGTAGAGACCTTTTTTTGGCCGAAATAATACTTCTTTCAGCCGAAAGTTCTATTTTTTCAGCCAAACCTTTGAACGTCAAATCAAATGGTACCGTGACGATGCCTCAATTTTTGTTTACAATTTTGGCCGAGTGATTTTTTTTTCATCTGGTAACATCTTTTTGGCCAAAAGATATTTCGACCGACAAAATATTTCGGTCGGAAGAACCTTTCGGCTGAAATAACCTTTCGACCGAAAAAATGTTTATATATTACCCGCACATCGTGCCTATCACATTTTTCCTGAATTTTTTATTAGTTGATAGCACTAGGTGATAGTGTTTGGTGTTTGCGATAGCGCTAGGTGACATTGTTTGGTGTTGGCGATAGTGTTGCACGTCGTTGCTGCGAGCGAGCGAACGGGCGGGCATTGGTGTTGCGGATGGGTGGGAAGGCAAGCATTGGTGTGGTGGGCGGGTGGGAAATGGTGTTGCAGGCATTCAGTCCAGGTACAATTAGAGTAGTAAGTTTAATTTGAAATTGTTAGTTAAAATTGCTAGTTAACTAAATTGTTAGTTAAAATTTAGATTTTAAATTTTAAAATTGTTGGTTACCATTTAGTTTTTAAATTTATGTATAGATTACTGACAAGGCCATATTCGGCCCTATCCATGTATATGGATAGACCCAAATTTGAGCCTGTCCTTGTATGTGGACATGGACCGTGCTTAGTCTTGAACAGAGTAGTATCACACAAGTCATTAGCTTAATGAACATGCCTACTATAGTTATATTGTATAGAATCACAACATATGGGAACAATTATATCCTATGGTTATTTTAAATATTATTATACATAACTCTTATACCACCCTTTATACAAAACAATAATGCTTATCCTGTATGTAAATTTAATTTGAAATTGTTAGTTAACTAAATAGTTAGTTAAAATTTAGATTTTAGATTTTAAAATTTTTAGTTACAATTTAGATTTTAAATTTATGTATGGATTGTGGAAAGAGCCGCATTTGGCCCTATCCATGTACACGGATAGGGTCTGTGCTTAGTGCTGAAGAAATTAGTATCACACAATTCATTAGCTTAATGAACATGCTTACTATAGTTACAGTGTACAGAGAATCACAACATATGGGAATAGTTCTATCCTATGCTTATCTTAAATATTAGTATACATAACTCTTATACCACCCTTTATACGAAACAACAATTCTTATCCTATAAGTAAATTTAATTTGAAATTGTTAGTTAACTAAAATGTTAGTTAAAATTTAGATTTCATATTTTCAAATTGTTAGTTACAATTTAGATTTTAAATTTATGTATAGATTGTTGACAGGGCCATATTTGGCCCTGTCCATGTACAGGGATAGGCCCGAGTTCGGGCTTGTCCCTATACATGGACATGGCCAAATATGGCCCTATCCATGTACATGTACAGACCCGAATTCAGGCCTATCCCTGTACATGGACAAGGTCAAATTCGACCCTGTCCATGTACAGGGAGAGAACCGAATTCGGGCATGTCCCTGTACATGGACAGGGCTCATGCTTAGTGTTGATCAAAGTAGTATCAAAAAAGTCATTATCTTAATGAACATGCTTACTATAGTTATAGTGTACATATAATCACAACATATGGGAACAATTCTATCCTATGCTTATTTTAAATATTAGTATACATAAATCTTATACCACCCTTTATACGAAACAATAATGCTTATCCTGTATGTAAATTTAATTTGAAATTGTTAGTTAACTAAATTGTTAGTTAAAATTTAGATTTCAGATTTTCAAATTGTTGGTTACAATTTAGATTTTAAATTTATGTATAGATTGTTGACAAGGTCGTATTCGGCCCTGCCCATGTACAGGGACGTGCCTAAATTCGGGCCTGTCCTTGTACATGGACATGGCCCGTGATTAGTGTTGAATATAGTAGTATCACACAAGTCATTATCTTAATGAACATGCTTAATATATCTATAATGTACAAAGAATCACAACATATGGGAACAATTCTATCCCATGCTTATTTTAAATATTAATATACATAACTCTTATACCACAATTTATACAAAACAATAATGCTTATCTTGTATGTATAATCAATGTTATTACTTTACCTTGTTACAACTGATGATCAGTGTGTCCTATGTTATGCAATTGAACCATAGCTAATCTGATATTTGTGTCCTATGTTATGATAATCTAAGCTTGTTTTATCTATCATATTATATAGAAGTAATGCACTTGTATAAACTGTGTCATAATCGTTTCAACTCCAACTAAGCAGCTTAGATATGATTAGGGTAATTATGTATGATTAAACCAATAATCCTATGCTTGTACTATTAGTAATATACAATACCCGTAATTATGACTCAATCTACCATGCTCCCCTATTCAACTAGTAATCCAATAGTGTTTTCTAATCACAACCATTGCTCTTCGTCAAACCATGTTGATTTCCTATAAGCTATGGGGTAAGTAACTACCTCATAACCAAACTGATATGTAAACATTGTTCAACCCTATCCTTTGATCTCGTATGAGATGAGTTATAAGTAAACACAAAATATGGAGAGCATAATGATTGCCATTATATCAATAACAATGAGATGTAACTAAGCTTATATCCCGCTTCCACCCTTGTTATGTACTAGTTAAAGTGATCAAACATAATTGTTCTCTAAGCAGTTATACTAACATGCTTACTATGTTCTTACTACTATACCTCATACTCCAATACCATCTTATGGAAAACAATACTGTGATCATTATAATATATGTTATTAATAGTATGTAATATATGTAATTATGCTAGCTTCACTAAACAATGATTATGTCTCATAGGTAGATGCATAATAGATAATTATACCCTATTTTCTTTGAACACCATGGGTTTGATTCATAAGATTTGTTATGGATATAGAGTACATTACAAGGAGTGTATTGCTTGTACTATAATTACCTTGGATTACATTGAGCTTATGTAAAAATGGTGTACATAATAGGTAAATAGTTATGTGTTATAAACAGGTCCATAGTGTTATAGATAACCTTTTTTATACGGAGATAATGTATTTGTTCTATCTTATTATGAAAACACTTATTTGATAATCAGCTTCATAGTGATTACAACTTACATATCACAGATTTTAGATTTTAGATTTTAGATTTTAGTATTAAATTGTTAGTTAGATTTAGATTTTAGATTTTATAGTCTTAGAGTGTTGATAGGGCCATATTTGTCCCTTTCCATGTATAGGGACATGGCCATATTTGGACCTGCACATGTACAAGGACATACTCAAATAAGGGGTTGTCCTTGTACATGGACAGGGCCAAATATGGCCCTACCCATGTTCAGGGACAAGCCTAAATTTGGGCGTATCCTTGTACATGGATAGTGCAATTCAGACTTGTCTCTATACATGAACAAGGCCAAATATAGCCCTGTCCATGTACAGGGACATGCCCAAATTCAGGTCTGTCCATGTACAGGGACAAGCCAGAATTCAGGCCTATCCCTGTACATGGACAAGGCTGAATATGTTAAAAATTGCATGGTTTTTGTATCTCTCTATGCATTGCTTAAATAATAAATTTAAATTTAATGATTTAAATGGTTAGTCTTAGTATTAAATTGTTAGTTAGATTTTAGATTTTAGATTTTATAGTGTTAGAGTGTTGATAGGGTCATATTCAGCCTTGTCCATGTACATGGACATGCCTGAATTTGGGCTTGTCCCTGTACATGGACATGGCCAAATATGGACATGTCCATGTACATGGACATGCCTAAATTTGGGCCTATCCCTATAGATGGATTGGGCCAAAGATGGCCCTGTCCATGTATAGGGACTAGCCTGAATTCTGCCATGTCCATGTACAAGGACTGGCCCGAATTTGACCCTATTGATGTATAGAGATGTGATCGAATTCAAGCCTTTCCCTATACATGGATTGGGCCATATTTAGCCTTGTCCATGTACAGGGACATGATTGGATTCGAGCCTATCCCTGTACATGGATAGGGCCAAATATGGCATTGGACATGTACAAGGACCAAACCAAATTCATGCCTATCCCTATACATGGATAAGACTGAATATGGCCATGTCCATGTATAGAGACATGCCTGAATTCGGGCCTGCCCTTGTCCATATACAGGGATAGGCCCCAATTCAATGAGTTGCATGATATTCACATGATTAAAATTGAGAAAGACTCTCAAGGGCCCAATGAAATTCAAAATAATATTTAGAGGGTGTAGTTCCCAACAACTACTCAAAGGATACAAAATAGTTATAGCTTAGTATGTGTTTAGGATGTTTCTCTCCCTCTCCTATAACACCATTTTATGGATCCTTCATATAAATATAGTTGCATGCAATTAATGCCTACTAAGTCAACTTAGGGATTATGGTTTACCAGATTGTGTTTTTTCTATGAAATGAATAGTTGTCATAGCACCACTTAAGAATGAGTACAAAAATAGAGAGAATTTAAAACAATAAGGAAAATCATATTGTTAATTAAATGGCATCTATATCACTCATTAAATGACAAGCATAACCATACTAAACAATTAGATTAAAGAACAACGGATTTATAAACTAAATAAAATCCATACTAGACTTTAGTAGTAGCTATATAACACATTAATAACAACTATATTATACATTAATAACATATGTACTTTTCCTATATAGAAAGCTGTAATATTCACTGAAAATGACAGTTCAATTATTGCATAAAACCAACCTTCATCAATGCTAGTATCTGCCCTGCATTTTTTTCTAGCTAAACCTTGAAAACTAGGCATTTAGACTATTAGAAAATTTAAATAGATCTTATGGGTTCCATTATGATGTCGAACGCTCTCACAGCAGCTGGTCACTC
Source organism: Picea engelmannii (assembly GCA_009831015.1). Taxonomy (NCBI): domain Eukaryota; kingdom Viridiplantae; phylum Streptophyta; class Pinopsida; order Pinales; family Pinaceae; genus Picea; species Picea engelmannii. The sequence goes on from ML780112.1 coordinate 273,422, forward strand.
CTCCAGGACCTTCTCTTTCTCACCGGCCCGAAGAGTCAATGCTCTTCCAACTCCCTCGGGAGTTTCTCACCCATAGACTTCTCGGCGACCTCCCTTTTGCGAATCGGAAGATCGAGTCTCACGATATCACGAGACTCGTAACACTGTCTCGTGCCACTCAGACGTCGAGTCCCGAATGCCGATGGGTCAACAGTCAACGCTCCGTGTCGGGGATTTTCCTCTCGGGAAAATGCTATCCGCGAGGTAGACCTTTTGTGCTACAAACCCCGAGTGCCGAGGTGTCGATCCTTTGTGACCACGCCACCTGTCCTCCACTCACTCCCTGGGGTCCCCCGTGACCACGTCACTTTGGGATTTTGTGGATCGCGAATCCACGACGCAAAGTTCCTATTGTTGTAATTGCCGAGCGCCGAACCTAGACTCTCCCGGGATCCAATGCCACACGTCCCTGCCCTGATCGACGGCTCCGACTAAATCGGGAAATCACGACTCGCGATTTCGACGTGCATGCAACTCTTTCACTCGCCAAGCCCGATATGCCGATATGAAATGGAAAACGGACTCCTCCGTGTGCCTGCGATTTAATTCCCTCGCAGCTCCTCCGCGATCTGACGGTCTGTGGGGTTTGAAAGATTTACTCCACAGCTTCAAGTCGTCGATTCTCTTCCTCTTGAAGGGTTCTCCGCTTTACCACCTTCGCTCTGTATGAACTTCACTGGGGCTTGCTCCCATCGAGAAGAAAAGGCGCTATCCCTCTTGAGCTTCTGCAACTCTGACTCCTTCAGAGCTCCCTTGGACACGCTCCCTGTGCTCGACCTCGACCTTCGCCAACCCTCAACGATGCTGAAGATTTCCAGGTTCTATGCACTCGCAGTCACAACAACCCAACTTTTCCCTTCTCAGACTTGCTACTGGAAATTTAGTTCGACCTACACTCACCTACACGGCTTGAATAATCCAAATCAACTCCGGGTTGAACGAGAATGAGAGTTTAACTGTAGAGCCTCCTCAACGCACTCTATGCGGAGGAATTCAACTGCACTCTATGCAGGAATCTCCTGGCTCAAACAGAGAAACAATTTAAACTCATTCACTCATTCTCTCAGGTTTCGAACCTGATATGCAATCACATACGCAGCATATAGAAGATAAGCATAAAAAGAAGCAAGTATGCAACAGAATAATATCAACAACACACAGAGATCCAACACATCCATGAAATTGAATCAAAGCTTTCCTATTAATTCAATGTCTGTACATGGGGTTTCTTCACAATTTATTTGCTTGCTCTCCCTCTTGCTCTCCTCTGCTAATGTTGAATAATCATCCCCATCAATTACACAAGGAGGGTGCCTATATTCGTTTTCCCTCCTGGAAAATGAAACTGTCTAATCTACAGCTAACCCTATCTACCAGCATTTAAAACTGTTGAATGCCTTCTTATCTACATTACATTACAAGTGCGCTTCATATGAATGCATTCATTCAAACGAAAATGCAACAATCTTTTCAAAGGAATTCAAAAAGGTATGCGCGGGTGCTGTCCAGCTACTCTTCTCTTTCCTCCACGCTGGCTCGTGTCATGACTCGTAGATGCTCTTGCATCATACTCCTCAGCTCGAAATATTTCATGGGTTCCTGTCCATGAGCTCCTGCACAGTCTGCCCATGCTTCTAAATCACAATTTCTGTTTCCCAGCTGGCATCCTCCACTGGGTGATTTTTCCACTTCACCAGGTACTCAAAATATTGCTTTCTCCTAGTCTTCGTTCCAACCCTTTTATCCAGTATGCACTCCATCTCAGGATTCTGTGCAACTGGAAATTGCTTCTGCCGCTAAATCACTGGTTCCTCAGTTCCAGTGTCTGCTTCCTTGGCCCTGTATGGGTATAAATCCGAAACGTTGAAAATCGGAGATATCCCGATGCCCTCTGGAAACTCAAGCTCATATGCATTTTCCCCGAATTTCTTCAGGATTTGGCACGGCCCAATTTTCTTCATCTTGAGCTTGTTATATGTTCCCCTAGGGAACCTTTCTTTCCTCAGGTGCACCAGAACCATGTCTCTAACTTCAAACTGAAGTTTCCTTTTTCTCTGATCGGCTCTGCGCTTGTACTCTTGATTGGACTTTTGCAGTCGCTGCTTCACCTGTGTGTGAAGTTCTTGCAT
>ML780112.1:281375-319643 GCA_009831015.1 Picea engelmannii
TAACTCACTTAACTACACTTATAATTCTGTTACAATTCCAAATCACTCAGTTATGAATGAGATAATAGATTAATATTTATTGTCTAATTTAATTAAGGGAAAACTAAATTAGACACATGTTTCTTGTTGACTTTTCAACACTTCCTCCATTCATCTCCCTCTCTCATCCGGATCTGATGATATCCTCTCTTGAGGTCAATCTTGGAAAAGTAGTTTGCCCCACTCAGACAATCCATCAAGTCATCCATTCTCGGTAGTGGAAACCTGTATCTGATGGTTATCTTATTAATCGACCTGGAGTCTGTACACATCCTCCAGCCTCCATCCTTCTTCGGACTTAGTACCGTTGGAACGACACACGGACTCAGACTCTCCCTAACCAGTCCTTTATCCTGCAGATCCTGTACCTGCCTTTTGACTTCCTCATTCTCCTGAGGTTTCAACCTGTATGCTGCCTTATTTGGCAAACTTGCTCCGGGTACGAGGTCAATGTGGTGACTCACACTCTTCACCGGTGGCAATGAACGAGGTAGTTCGTCCACGATGATGTCAGCGAACTCTCCCAGCAGTTGTTGAATCTCCTATGGCAAGTCGTCCACTCTTGTGTTTGTCAGGACAATTCTCGGCTTCCTGACAACAAAGAACTGTGGATCTTCATCCTTCTCCAGCTCTGTGAGAAGTTCCTTCCCGCTCATGAGAAGTATGGCACTGCTCACTTCCGGCTTCCCTTCCTTATCCTTTACCGGATGCAATGTATGTGATATCCCATCCTTCTCCAAGGTGTATGTGTTCATTCTCCCATCATGAACAACATGTCGGTCATACTGCCAAGGTCTACCCAATAAAACATGACAGACATCCATGGGAATGACATCACACAGGATTTCATCCTTATATTCACCCATTTTAAAATTGACCAAGCATTGCCTTGTAACACATACCTGGTGTCCTTTCTGCAGCCATGTCACCTTGTAGGGACTTGGGTGTTTGTTCATTTTCAGCTCCATCTTCTCCACCATCTCGGTCGAAACGAGATTATCGGTGCTTCCGCTGTCCACTATGACCTTGCATTTCCATCCCTTGGTTTTGCAAGTCGTCTGAAACAGTCTGCATCTCTGCGCTGAGTTGTCCACCTCTTTCTCAGGTTTCAAGAGAGCCTTGTGCACTGTCATTGACTCTCCACTTCCAGTGTTTTCATCCTCAACGTCTCGCCTCTGCGCCTCAGCGACGTGAGATTTTCCTCTGTCCACTTTCCTGTCTGGATAGTCCACGGCTTTGTGATCGTCTTTTCCACACGTAAAACACGTGATAACTCCTCCTCGACCTCTGCCTCGACCTCGGGTACGAGGAAATGTGTTTACGTCAGCATATCCTCCTTGCTGATCATCTTGCTGCCTCCTCGACTCAGAAGTTTGCTGCTTCTACTGTGAGGTTCCACCCCTCTCAGTTTTTCCCTGAGGTCTCTTCCAATCCTCCTTGGGTTTCTGAGTTTTCTCCTGGGCAACTGTCTTGCCTCTGGGCTGGCTTCGGCCCCGCCCTCGCTGTCCCTGCTTGCAGCTCAGCTTCTCCTCGGCTTTTAGAGCCATCTGGTATGCATCCTCAACTGTTCGGATGGTAACCATGCTCAGTTCATCCTGAATATCATACCTCAGTCCATTCAGGTATCTTGCCACCTTTTCGTCATCACTCTCCCAATGACCAGCTCTGATGTTGAGCCTGTAGAACTCCTCGGTGTATTCTCTCACCGTCATCAGCTTCTGTCTCAGGTTTTGCATGCGCCTGAACAGAGTGATCTGGTAATCCCTCAGAATGAACTTCGCCTTCATTTTAGCGATCATCCGATCCCAGCTTTTTATCTTCTGTTTTCCTTTGGAACGCCTGTCTATCTGCAGCTTGTCCCACCATAAGGCTGCATGTCCTTTTAGCTTGGTAACAACATGCCTTATTTTCTTGTCTTCTTCGATATCTTCGTAATCGAAGTATGTATCCAATGCTCGGATCCAATCCAGCAATTCCTCTGCGTCTAGACTTCCCTCCTAGACGGGAATGTCCATCTTTGTCTTCGAGCTCATCCTCGAAATGGCTCTAATCAACCTCTCGGTTGACGCGTCTTCTGTCGTGACTTCTTCTTCAGCATGTACAGCTTCCTCTTCAATCTCGGGATCACTGAACTCTGCTGCACCAACACCACGTCTCTGGGTGGTCTCCATTTCTTCGAGTCTGGCTCGGAGATCTCTCATCTCTCACTCTATTTCAGCATTTCCTGCTGGCCTACCCCTTCTCCGGGCATCCCTGTCCTCACGATCAGGTGACTGCCTCTCCCTTCTTGGCGGCATTGTATCTCCTCTGTCTCTGTTTCAGAAAGCAAAGATACTCCCGCTCTGATACCACTTGATGTCGACCGCTCTCACAGCAGTCGGTCTCTCCTCCAGGACCTTCTCTTTCTCACCGGCCCGAAGAGTCAATGCTCTTCCAACTCCCTCGGGAGTTTCTCACCCACAGACTTCTCGGCGATCTCCCTTTCGCGAGTAGGAAGATCGGGTCTCGCGATATCGCGAGACTTGTAACACTGTCTCGCGCCACTCAGACGCCGAGTCCCGAATGCCGACGGGTCAACAGTCAATGCTCCGTGTCGGGGATTTTCCTCTCGAGAAAATGCTATCCGCGAGGTATACCTTTTGTGCTACAAACCCCGAGTGCCGAGGTGTCGATCCTTCGTGACCACACCACCTATCCTCCACTCGCTCCCTGGGGTCCCCCGTGACCACGTCACTTTGGGATTTCACGGATCGCGAATCCACGACGCAAAGTTCCTATTGTTGTAATCGCCGAGCGCCGAACCCCGACTCTCTCGGGATCCAATGCCACGCGTCCCTGCCCTGATTGACGGCTCCGACTAAATCGGGAAATCGCGACTCACGATTTCGACGTGCATGCAACTCTTGCACTCGCCAAACCCGATATTCCGATATGAAATGGTAAACGGACTCCTCCGTGTGCTTGCAAGTTAATTCCCTCGCAGCTCCTCCGCGATCTGACGGTCTGTGGGGTTTGAAAGATTTACTCCACAACTTCAATTCGTCGATTCTCTTCCTCTTGAAGGGTTCTCCTCTTTACCACCTTCGCTCTGTATGAACTTCACTGGGGCCTGCTCCCACCGAGAAGCAAAGGTGCTATCCCTCTTGAGCTTCTGCAACTCTGACTCCTTCAGGGCTACCTTGGACACGCTCCCTGTGCTCGACCTCGACCTTCGCCAACCCTCAATGATGCTGAAGATTTCCAGGTTCTATGCACTCGCAGTCACAGCAACCCAACCTTTCCCTTCTCAGACTTGCTACTGGAAATTTAGTTCGACCTGCACTCACCTGCACGGCTCGAATAATCCAAATCAACTCTGGGTTGAACGAGAATGAGAGTTTAACTGTAGAGCCTCCTCAACGCACTCTATGCGGAGGAATTCAACTGCACTCTATGCAGGAATCTCCTGGCTCAAACAGAGAAACAATTTAAACTCATTCACTCATTCTCTCAGGTTTCGAACCTGATATGCAATCACATACGCAGCATATAGAAGATAAGCATAAAAAGAAGCAAGTATGCAACAGAATAATATCAACAACACACAGAGATCCAACACATCCATGAAATTGAATCAAAGCTTTCCTATTAATTCAATGTCTGTACATGGGGTTTCTTCACAAGTTCTCTGCTTGCTCTCCCTCTTGCTCTCCTCTGCTAATGCTGAATAATCATCCCCATCAATTACACAAGGAGGGTGCCTATATTCGTTTTCCCTCCTGGAAAATGAAACTGTCTAATCTACAGCTAACCCTATCTACCAACATTTAAAACTGTTGAATGCCTTCTTATCTACATTACATTACAAGTGCGCTTCATATGAATGCATTCATTCAAACGACGGCACAACAATATTTTCAAAGGAATTCAAAAAGGTATGCGCGGGTGTTGTCCAGCTATTCTTCTCTTTCCTCCACACTGGCTCACGTCATGATGTCGTAGATGCTCCTGCATCACATTATTCCCATCATATTCACACTTTTCTCACTTTCCTCTATAATTAGAGTACCCAAATGCAAAAAATTCCTATGACAAAAACAACCAATATTCACTAATAAATGCATCAAATGCCCCATTATAAATGCAACACCAAAATGCAGTAAATTTCTATGATAAAAGAAGCCAATATTCACTAATAAATGCATCGAATGCCCCATTATAAATGCAACAAAGTTTCCATTACAAATCTACCACCTCTCTATCTCTTATTAGTTGAAGTTCCTCTCTCATAGATGTAGAAGTTTGAGTCCTAAATATTGGCATTTCATATTTCACAAATGTGCACAAGCAGATTCACCTAATAACTATATGCAAACCAACCCCAGTCATGGTTGGAAAGCTAGAGCCCCTCGTTCAGACTATGCTTTTCCAGTCTTAGGTTGTCCCTTAGAGGGTGTATGCTGCCAACAAAACAAACCTGACCATGTACATGGATGGGCCCGAATTTGGGCCTCTCCCTGTACATGGACATGGCCGTATTCGACCATGTCAACCTCTTCTTAAGGTTGAGTTCAAATTCAACCCTGTCCATGTACAAAAAATCTCTGTTCAATTGAATACTTATACATTCAATTTGGAAATACGAAGGTTAGTTATGATTTATAATGGACTCTTTGATGCAAAAAATTTATATTTTAGATTGTATTTGTGCATTTAAATTTGAATTTCGTACTTTACTTTTTCTTAAAATTCATTCTTTCTTTGCAAATTTGAATGTAACTTACTTCTCACATCACTTACATTGGAAAACGATTTGAGGAGCTTGGATATCCTTTGGGAGAGTAAAAAAATCTCGGATATTGTTTTACATTCATTGCAAAAAATTATGGATGCATATTAAAAGATGGGGCCAACCACTGACAGCTTTGTCGATTTGATGAGGAGACGAAATTTTGAGGTGATGGGACTTGATAAATGGGATGTAGTAAAAAATAATTTTTCAAAAGAAAACACAATTTCTATGTTCAATTTCAAATATGGACCAAAGCGAAAGATGTTGAAGGTGCAATATTTTAAGCACCCCAACATAGCAGGACATCTGTATAACATATTTTTGGCAGCATATGGAAAATTTTTGTGGAATGATGAGGTTCCACATTATTTTCCAGACACTTTTATGCATAGTTTTTCATGGACATGCACCCTGATTATACTAGCCTACTGTCTGATTATTAAGGGGTTGGTAAATGACACAAATATTATCGAAAATGGGCATATCAAAATGCGACACCTCCACAACCTTTAGTATCTCACACAACAAGGGAATTTGCCTCACATTCAGAGTTGTGAGCTTCATCAGAGGTTGGCAAAGAGGATAGGAATGTAATTGGGGAAAATTCAGAATCAATTTTTTATGGTGTTGATGTTAGTTTGAATCGTCAGCGAGTGGAAGCCAATTCTTGGACCATTTTTGTTTATAAAATAGATGAGGAGTTAGATACCATGTCATTAGAGTATCTTAAGTAGTATGACATTTTTTTCCGTAATCATTGGAAGGAGGTCATTCAGAATGATGAACCGAACAACGGATCGGTATGTGTTATAGTTAGTGAATTTTTTAGGATAGTTTACTTCTAGTTCTAGATCTAGATACATATCATTGTATCTATAGAAATAATTGAGTTTTTATTATCATTAATTGAAGTTTGGAGATATGTTAAGAGAATCCCCAGTAAATAGGGGACTTGATTCCACAAGTTTAAATTTGGATGGGTTGAATCATGTATGTGTTTTCTAATATCCACATATGAGCACTTTAGTTGTCCAATCTACAATCTTTTGAATATGATCAACAACATGACATTTATGATTTTGTATAAATGTGAACACATTGAATCCTAGATTTAGTTCTTAGTTGTGTTGTTCATAGATCCCTATTCCATTTCCTACTACTTGGGAAAGCTTATCCCAATTCTCATTGAGAGAGTTTGAAGAGGGTGAGAGTTTACAGGGATCATTGCATGTTGAAAACCAATTTAGTTATATATTAAAATTACAAATTATCATTAAAATTATTAATTTAAAAGAAGAATTTCTTAAAAAATATTTAATTTATTGAATCATAGGTTGGCACATCATAGGTATTACATGTTTCAAAATTTAAAACTACAATTTAATGTGTTAAAATCATTTAAATTTAATTTTCAAATTTTCAAATTTGAAATGTGTTATATAGAGAAATGTGGAGAAGAGAGTACCTGAGAGTGTGCTTGAATAAAACCGTGGAGAAGCGAGTGTGAGAGATTGGTATTGCGGAGGAAGAATCCATACCTGGGAAGGATGTGTCTATTCATGATGATTCATAATGTATGCTCATTGCACATTAGTGAGTTTTAATTTGCTTTTATGTTGGGCTTTTATATAAAAGTGTTCAATCTTATTTTTGTTGAATAAGATTATATTTTTTACTTTTTAAAAATTTTTGTTTTCCCAAATTTTTAGTTTAGCCTTTCCTGTTCATAGGGTTACTAAACTAGTGTCTATATAACTTTTCAACGCTTTGATCAATTATTTTGAAATATATAGAACCCCTATATAAGATTATCATTGTCTTAAATGGTATATTCAAGCTTATTTATGTTTAGATCATGATCAAGACCTAATTTTGAACTTAAGCATTTGATTATTTAAAAACAGACTCTATCCCACATCAGAAAAGGGTAGGTTTCTAAATGTTCTTCTATTGCATTCCTTGCCTTCTTGTCCAAGAATGGTGTTGTATGGACATTTGTGTTTTCTGCATACAACAAAGTGAATTCCTTCTTGCTAGGGTATTGTCAAACTCTTAACTAAATTGGTTACTAACCTCAAAAACCAACTTTCAAGTAGATTTACAAATAAGCTATGTACGTGAAAGATCTCACTTATGTTTATATTATGAAGAAAGCATATTTCAAAGAGAATTTGATTATATGTAATATGAATACATCACAAAGATGAAATATTTAAATGGTTTTTGAAGAATGAATTAATATATGTACATATTTGTGTTTTCTTCATGTACATGAAATATTATATGAGAACATCTATTCCACTGCAGAAAGAGAAGATAAGTATTTTCTAGAATAATGGTTTTTAAAATGGAGATTTGTGAACTTTCATAGATATAAGTAATTTCTTGGAAGAATGGGTTAATATAGAGATTTATGAGTCCTTTAATTTGAAAGGGTATTTGAGGGAATTTGATTATATTTCACTACAAAAGAGAAGATACGTATTTACTGATGTGGAAATAGGTATTTTACTACAGAATAAATAAGATCACCTGGCATGAGAATTTCACCTGAAGGATCTGAGACTTTATCCACAAGGAGATAAGTATTTTATTGGAAGAATGAATTAATATGGATATTTGTGAACTTTCTGCATACACAACTTTATTTATTTTCAAAGTATTATCTAAATCTGAATAAAAAAATTGGTTACCAAGAACACAATTTTTCTCTTTAATTTTTTTAAGATTTTAGATAAGATTTTACATTGTTTAGATCATGTATGCTTAATGTGGAGAGTAACTATTTTGGAAGTTTTGGAACTTTGTGATGGAAGTTTGGTTTTTAAAAAATCTAATAAAAAGAGAGGATAATCTTAAATGTGTGGAACTCTGGTTGGGTATGTTATTATTTCTTATTGTTTATTTAATATTTAGTTAAAGTATATATGTTAATATGTGTTTTATTATTATTATTATTGTTTTTTATTGTTACATATGTTTACATTATATTTGGTGGAAAGTATGTTTATATTATATTTGGTGGAAATGAGTATGTTGGAGGATGAGACTTAACTCTTTTGGTATGCTTGCCAATTTTTCTTTAATCACAACTTGTTTTATTTATCTAAAATGGTACATGTGTACATTTTATTTTGAATTTGTACACATATTCTATTGTAAATTTTTAAATTTTGAATTCGACGAATGTTTTCATTTGCAGATATGAATTGCAGTTATGAAGTGATGTATTTGGTTGTGTAACTATTCAAACTTTCATTATATATATATATATATATATATATATATATATATATATATATTTGATATTTTTAGAACTCAAAAGATCAATTTAGTGTCTCATATTTTAGTTCTCTTATATTGTTTATGATGGTGGAATATTGTTGGCATAGGGGTAGACTCAGGGTTCAACGCTTCAAAAATGCACCAAAAAAATCCTAACTATCAACCCTTTTGGAAACAACTGTGAAGCAAGCGAAGTCTCACCCGAGGTAGGGGCAGGGGGGTTACAGAACTCAAGTGTCTGTAACCAAGATGGGACACAGATCTATGATTATAATACTTCGTAGAGTACTTAGGAATAATACACATTAATTCATTAGCTTTAATCACATTGCAGATCAAACCCTAAGTACAGATCGACGCAGTAATAATGACAAAAATATACATCACACTTAGCATCAAAAGTTAGATCTAACACACTCAACATAGACAAAGAAATAAACATTCATAGATCTATCTATCATTTATAATAATCAATGCAATAAGAAAATATACAACATAAATATCATAACACAAAGAAAACCATCAACACATGATATATGTGGTTCACCCTAGTGTGGAGCTACGTCCACCAACTGATTCTTCTTATTTATTATGCTTCAATCTCTTACATTCATTTTCTCCTGTGCTCTAAGACACATAGACAAGCTTCGCACCAGACAGGTGATCTATGCACTATGCACCAGATCCACCTTCCTACAATCAGGTCAAGGCACAGAGCCTTACATACATGGTCTGTTACATAAAGAAACTCAGAAATACTTACCTCTTGCGATTAGCTAGATGCTACTACTTCTACATTACATCCTTACATATTTATACTTTTACATTCCTTACAAAAAGGCCTAATCATGGGTAACCCCATGGGCCGACATCCCATAACCCATTACATAAAACCTAATGAACCTCTTGTTGGGTCCAAAAAATAAGTGAGATCCCACGATCTCAGCTCCGCCTGGGCACTTCATCTTCGACCAGCCTGTCGAAGTACAAAAAGTGGTCAAACCCGACCAATGTTTCCTCAAAACTTGGTCGAGGGACAACTAGCCCCCAACACTCACTTGTGACTAGTCTCAAGTCACTCTGATTTGGGCAATGCTGCTTCGAAGGCCTCGAGCTTAGCTCAAGCTGCCTTGACTTGTTTCTTCGCCTGAGCTTCCTACTCAACAAACTCTTGGATCATTTTCTTTGTAACAGTCCCTTCTAGGCATTGTTCCATTGTCACAACCACTTGGTATAGCTGCAAAACCTGTCCTTCGATCTCTTCAGACACCGCGCAGGCTTCCTCCTGTATTGATTATAGCCTTTGTGTGACCTCCATGACTCTGCCTTGGATGATAGTAATCTGTTGTTGGGTTGCGTGTTGTTCTTGTGATCTCTTCATTTTATTGACCATAGTGAGTGACTTCATCTGTGTTTGGACTGTTAGTGCCTTCTGGTGCACCTCCTGTAGCTATGCTTCCAACTTCCTAAGCTCTGTGTCTTCCGTGAGGTGTTCGTAGGTTTGCGCACTTTTGTCTCTTAGTTGCTTGAATTCTGAGGTGAGGACTCTGATCCTTTCCACTATTATCTTAGTGGCTTCCTCCCTATGATCATGCACTTCTTGTAGAGTGCTTGGTACTGCTTGAAGCTCCAACTCCGTTACCCTTTCTTGAAGCTGCTGGATGGCCTCAACGAGCTTCATCACTTAAACCTCAACTACCTCATGTTCCTCTTGTGCCAAGCCTAGCATAGAGAAAAGTGATTTTATCACCACTTCTTTGAATGTAGTCTGCTCTCCGAGCAACTGGTATTTTTCCTTTTGTATATTCTCTTTGTCTCCCTCAAGCATCACCCAAAAATCATCTCTCTTGTTTTCATATGTAGTTGCATAGTACCACACAACTCGCAGTTTCTCCAAGATCTCCTCTTTTTATTTCTTTATGTATTATGTGACCTTTTGCATATGCCAATATTCGAAGCTGGGCTAGTTCATCCCCCAACTTTGTAGTCTCCAACGAGGAGGGTGCAGTAGGTATTACGTGACTAACTTGAATAGATCGTTGTATCTCCTTCAACTCCTCAACTCTTACATACAACTCTTCTTGCTTCACGCCATATCTCTTTAAGAGGTCATTAGATGCATCTTCCATCACTCCATGGAATAGACTAATGTCATCCTTTGTGACCGTAGCCTCTAGTTAGGGATTACTTGCGTGGGTCTTCTTTCTTGCTGAAGGTTTTTGTGGAGAAACCTTCCTCTTCTTTGATGTTTTTGTCTTAGAATGGGGTTCCTTCAGTGGTGTAGCCTCAACTTCTCCTTTCTTTTATCCTTCTTCCCCTCCTCCTTCTTGATTTACTTCATCTCCTCCTCATCTTGGAGGCGAGTCAGGTCTACTTTCTTTTTATGCATTGTCCTCCTCATCAGTTTTTATGTTTTGGAATTCCTCCTTTTTCTTCTTCTTTTTCTTCACATTGGTCTGTCCGACATGCTCAACATGGGTGACCAAGGGGATTCCCATGATGTCAGGTTCAGAGAGTTATGCATCATCAACTAGTACAAGGAACTCTGTCGACCACTCCTTCGTGATCAGTTCCATGTCTTCGTCTGTCAGCTTATAGTAGGACTGTAATTTCTCCTTTCTCTCATCTCTGTGTGCAGTGATATAAATGAAGTATCGATCTACATGAAACTTAGCTAATGGTTTGCACTGATGCAATGTTCACGGTTTCATGCATGGTAATGACTCAATAAAAATCTTCAACTGTTGATAGTAGGCGTGGAACACTGTGTTCGACTGCCACTTATTTGACATGTCATTCATGTACCATAGGGTCGATAAATTAGCGGCCAATGGCTCCAAAGGTTCAATCTCTGGGAAGGCATCTCCTTCTGGCATTTTCCAAGTGATAAATGTGATCAACACAAGCAACCAGCTGAAATGGAGCTCGTATCCTTGGTCTTGTGCTTCGCAACAGTCTTTCTCAAGCTCATTGACAAGGTAGCTCGCCCAATTCATTTGCATCCCCTCCATGCATTTCCCTATGTTACGAGGAAAATCTCTCTATGACTAGGGTGAACCACAACAGATGGAAATGACTGCAAAAATCAACTCTATCCCAACAATATTCTATACAAACCAATGTGCAAGGGAGATAAGAAAGAGGCCTACCTCGTCTAGATGTTCGATGATGTCCATCGTTGAGAACTTTGACCCAAAGTTATATATACCTGCAACAAGTTCTCAACAAATAATCAAAACAAGCATATGGTGGAACTATAAAAGGTTAGCACATTAGATAGCATAATCCATCAATATACATAACAAATATGACCATGGATAACAATTCATATATTTGCAAGACATCAATTGGATGGGAAGAGAGTATCTCTATTAATAAATGATCAACATAAGTGAAAATATTACAAACTTCTTTGTCGACACGGTTCAGAACCGAGAAACTAAGTTCCTTCTAGCTCGACCTCCAACACTTCAATCCTCCACCAAGGACAAGCTCATATAAGGGATACAAAGAGGTTCTCCAATAGTAAGGGAAGATCTTGGGGGCTGAACATTGTGTTCAGACTTAAAGGAAAAATGAATGTAGACTTAATATGAAGTAAATAATTCCTCCAGAGTAACTTTTCTCTCAAAGTTGAATTCTTTCTCCTTTTCCAAAGCTTGGAATTGGATTATTTATAGCCTTCAAAATGTAACTGAAGGGCCAATTCAAAACGTTTCCAGTATATGGAAGGCCAAGGATCAGAGATCTTCTATCGTGATATGAAAACCCGACATTTAATTTTTATTTTCTGGCACAAATACCGATGTACGTGGGCTGTAGTGGAGAAGACTACATATACACTTGATGTATAGTGTGCAAGATGCGTACAAGTGGAAAAATTTGTATTTTTATCTTTGAATTTTAGTAACAGGGAAGACAAGTATGCATAGGAAAATGGAATAAGGTCCTCTCTGCAAGATTGCATAGGGTGAGGAAAATCTTGCTCTAATAGATGCCCCCTAATGTGTGAGGTAAGAGGAGTATCTGTGATAGACGAAACACATTAAAAATAACCCATAAGTGGAGTGGTAGGGGACCAACTGGATGAACTCAGTTGCTCATTACATTCTACACTGACTTTGCATACATGGCTGCCAAAAATTACACTGCAAATCCATGTGAAAATATACCAAACAAGTGTCTGTGGCCATGAATAGTCAAATACAAATGTGGTTACATGCCAATAGTTGTCATAGTCATGGACAAGGCCCAGTAGAACGAGTCTCAAAACCAATATGAAGATATCTGTATACCATGGAATACAATCTAATCTCACATGATCACTGAAGTCATATAGGTACTGTCCAATGAAAAGGAAGCAACAAATCAGGAACGATGTGGCCACATAATGATGTCTTCAAGTCTTCTACACAATCTGCCAAAGGTGCAAGTCTACATCATGTGAATAAAGTATTTGAGGTTGAACACAATGAGACATCATTTGATTACCGGTCATTGATGTATACCATTAAAAATCACAAGACAACCTACCGATAATGAAAGTAGGTATCAAGGCACCGAGTACATTCTTACAAGTGTGAATAGAGGAGTCGATGTCGAAAACCTGAAGAATCCATCGATCAGGAGACATTGATGTATTCCCAACTTTCGATGGTGAGAGAAACTTCCAATAATGACTGCAAGCCTCAAGATGCTCATAAGACTCTAGGTCCCGTTTCCGGAACAAATGGGTTGAAGTTGATGGAAAGAGACCCACTGAAAGGAGAGCATTAATGAATCTCTCATCAATTAGCACGAGGTACAAAGTAGGATCTTCATGATTTGGTGTAAATCAGATGAAGAACATGTTCATGAACCAATGACCATTGTATATTTTGCGTGTACCAAGTGAAAGAGGTACATGAAAAATACCCTCTGAATAGTAGCCAATAATGAAAACTCCCAACAAAGGCAAGAACCACCAATAAGGATAATGGCATCCAAGACACTACACGAATCCCCATGTGTGAATATATGTCTTGGCGTCGAACATAGGGGAAACCACCCAGTCAATGACCAATGATGACATGTCAACTATTGGGTTCAAGGTTACCTACCAATGATGAAAGTAGGGCCAGGGTGAATGATATGACTACAATATCATGTGATTTTGAGACAAATTGAGCATATGGCCAACATGCAAAGTCAAGAGTTTTGAGGAGTGGAAAAAATAGGTTGATAGATTTCCTTTGAACAAGAGCATGAGACATGTGGAGGAATCTAGTAGCATAGACCTGATTATGAAACCATGAGATACAGGAGGCATCAATGAAATTCTCTGTAGAGATTGGAAGAGTAACCAGTCGGTAGAGAAGACTCTGTAACGAGCTCAGCATCCTAAGGCCATACTAATCCAAAAATTATGATGAATGGACTCAAATAACTTTGTGCTCTGTTCAAAGGTGGCATGACTGTTGCCAATACAAGATAATATTCCCTTCCCACCTGTCTTTTCTTGTTTTTTCATAGACAAATGAATGCTATGATACAGAGGAGGAAATGAGTGTCGCAAGTAAGAAAAACTAGTTCCAACAGTGGAACATACCTATGCTCAATGCAGGGAAGTGCATGTAGGAGATGGACACTTGGGGGAATGTTCCCTCCTAGGTATAGGATGTCAAATTGTGAAAGATATAAACAAGGATCTACTTGGTTAAGGATGCAAAATTGCCGAGGCAAACAGTTTATAATGGAAAGCGAGAACATGCTATAGGCTCAATGCTGCAAGCAAGGGAATGATATGAAATCACAACTTAATGCCAAAAAAAGTCCTTTTTTATGTCTTTTAGTCTACTTGGCGTGAAAAAGGGATAAAATTGTGCCAAACAGACGTATTTTCAAAACAAATTTTACGACTGTGAAAGAGACAAGTTCAATTGACAATATTTTCACTTTTTGATAATGAGTCAGAAAAGAGATTAACTAAGACTCATGACCTTTCAAGTCCAATTTAACGAGTGTGAAAGGAACAAATCACTTGATAATCTTTTTGATTTTTAGATGAGTTGAAAAAGAGATTAAATTAAACTCGTTTGGGAGTCCTTGTGGTATAAGGTTGCATGTTTATGAATGAGAAATGAGGCTCAACATAAAGTCAAGTATGAGCTGTGAGGGGCTCCCGGTCCGATGAAAAAATATCTGCATGGGCACCAAGTGCATTAGGGGATATAAATAGGGAACCTTTGTTCAGTAAGCCTCTACCACTTGATAACAAAAAAACTTTATAGTAGAGGGAAGGTTCTATGTCACAACAAATGGGTTTGTACCTAGGGCACAAAGAGTGACAGTTATAGGATAATGTAAAAATTCATAACGTAGTGGGTACCTATCCTATGTGTTGGGTAATGAGAATACCTGCCTATGGTGATGAATGACCAACATAATGCTGAAATCTTCAAGAATCCCAAACAAAAACTGCAAAAACGAACTTGATCCACCTTTGTATTAGTCCATTAGGTGAAAAAATGGCTTAAAACTATAGAAAGTGGGTAAAAATAATTTATAAATAGTAACAAAATAAAAAATTGTTATACCATTTTGATTTTTTACCCAAGTAGTGCAAATTGGACCAAAATACCTCCTAGATTCAAAAAACAATTGTGAGAGCATTAGGCAACAAAATCATGAACCTTCTGGATCAGGTAATTCTTGTTCTCTTCCTATTCAAATTCAATGGATTAAAATTTTGAATTAGGTTCCAAATTTTTAGTTATTGAGAGCACAAAGTGTAGATTTTGGTGTACGCAGGCTGGTGTTAGATAATCCAAAATACAATTATCATAGTTTATAAAGTTAGAATAAAAAGATTATTAATTTAGAATATTAAATTAATAATCTAGAATATTTAATAAATAAATGTAGACTTTTAGAAATACTTTATTGTTGTAAAAGATATGACTCTAAAGAGGTGTCGTATCTTAGGCTCTAAATTAGGAGTATTGTTTTAAGATTGTTAAGATAGCATTTATTGTAAATGGAGACTTGTTTATTTAATAAGTGATCCATATCTTGAGTTTGTTAGGACATTTAGCTTATATATAGCTCTTTGCAAGAGTATTGAGTTGTTTGGGTGTAAACTCTTGCAAAGTTTATTATGTAATTTCTTTTCTTATTAATAAAATTGTGTGTCTGAGGACACTTTGGCCATTATTGTGGTATCAGAGCTCCAGTAATGCTGCTGAATTGAAGAAGAGATTTGTTGATCTGCGGAAGCGATCCCAACGTTACAGACCAAGGAAAGTCGATGCATACTTTGTCAGTAAATCGGTCAGTTATTGTTCAAATTTTTTAAAAAAGGGAAAATAAATTGTTTTTACTTTCAGATTTCAGTCATTAGACTCAGAAAAATTGCTTTTTGCAAATTGCAATTCCCGAAACTTGATAAATTTGTCCATGGCGAATTAGTTTTCTGGCATAGTAATTTCTTGTTTTAAAAGACTAGTCTTCTGCCATTAAAACGCTATGTAATTTCTGAGTAACTTCTGCCAAGGTAGATTGTGGCTCGGGATAATTTGGAGATAGTGTACCAATAGTATTAAAGGTTACTCCTGCAATTACATTGACCTGCTCCTGTAGTTGTAAAATGATGGTATCAGGAAACTATTTCTCTCTCTGTATTTTCTTTCGTTATCGACGAATTAAGGCACAGTTCTTCTTGGGTGTCTGGCACTTCTGAATGCCAATTCATGCACTTTCATCTATGAATTTATTATAAAAAAAAATCGGGCTTATCTTTCCTCTGTATTGTGATTCTAGGAGTGATTTCTCCCACTGTAGTCGCCAACAAGAACGGATCTCAAAAGTAGGGTTTATGTTTTCCCTCAGTGTTTACTTGAAGGATTCACAACACCCCAATTCATCTGCTCTGTCTGTTCAACGACCTTCAAATAGTCGACGGGTATCTATGCTCGGCTCGACCAAGTTTCCACGTAAATATATATATATATATATATATATATATATCTATTTCACTCCACTTTTAGTTCAATAAAAAAACATATTCTACAGGCACAGGAAGCAAGTCATTAATAGCTGGGTTGTTGCTTGAACAAACTCGTCAATATTATTGTTGTTTCACTAATATTCGCGTCTGTTAATACTGTTGGATAAGCAATATGATTTTCAGCGATTTCAAAGGAGTAATTGGGTTAAAACGCAATTGGAGTGATTTCAGTCTTGGGCCATTATTGAAAACTCAAGACTGATGAAAATGCATTTCAAAATTCATTTAACCTGATGTTCGAGGTAACCTAGTGCAAGATCCCAGTAATCTGGTGCACGATCCGTGTTTCTCAATTAGCTGTGCAGTTAACACTACGTGAGGAACTTAATTGTTGGAGCGTACGCGTGGAATCTTCTGGCATTTACAAACAACAATTTGCAAACTGCAAGATCCGTGTGAAGCTGAGAGGAAACTTTACCTCGATGCCCATTGATCGTTGATAGCATGCAAACTGTAAAAGATCTACGTAGGAATGAGAGGGTTATTGGGCATGAATTGAATTACTGGTGCAAATTTTTTGGCGTTTGTTTCATCCAATAAATAGAGATACAGATCATCCATTTCAATCAACCATTTTTTTTTATATATATATTGTGCAAATACAATCAGAACGACCACTACCAGCTTCAGCAAAAGGAGTCTCTTTGTTAACTAAAATTGCTATTATCTAGATGTGCGTGGCAGATTTTGACAGGACTGCTGAAGTGTTCTTTTCAAAGGCAATAAGTGAAGTTATCTTATCAAGTGATTTTTTTTTGTAACTCAAATTCTTTTTACTTTGAGGGTGGGAAAAATTTCCAGATTTTTGTAATAGTGTAAAATTTTGAAATTTCCTTGGATTTGACTGGAGCCAAGTACAAAGCTCAGTCATTTTTTCCATGTTTTAACGACTATACGAGGGTCACGGCCAAGCCTCGATAGATCGTCTTTGGTGTGATGCATTTGGTGTGTTTTTCATCTTCATATTTCTTGGCGTGATTCTTTTTGGTGCCTACATTGACTAAACTACAATGTCAAAATTAATTAATTTATTCTCTGACTCAGATAAACTTGAAGGCACAAAATCTTACGAAACATGGAAACGACTCATTGAAAGCACTCTCATTTAGAATGAACTTTGGCGTGATATCTGTAATGAAGATACTAATCCCACTAAGCCGACAAATGCAACGACATTAGAAAAATGGGAAGTTAAAAATGCCAAAGCATTAGCACTTATTAAATCTTCAGTTAATGATGAGATGTATGTGCATATTGAAAATACGACTGATGCGTGGTCTTCCTTGAAAGTTTTTAAATATTTATTTGATACTCAGCCTGAATCCAAGAAATTTTATCTTCAATTAAAGTTGCTTCAACAAAAATTGACTGAAGGCGGTGATGTCCATGAATATATTTCCAGACTTAAAAACATTAAGCAGGAAATATTAAATGTGGGTTTTCAAGCAGTAGATGATAGTTTTATGACTACAATCTTAATAGCTGGATTGCCTTCTTCTTATACAAATTTTTTGGAGACTTTACAAGTCACTGGAAAGTTAGACAAGCTTACATTTGATGAACTAAGTGAACTATTGTCTCAACACAATAAAACCTTTGGAAAGAAAAAACAAGTTGGAGAAGATGTTTTTTTCTCAGAAGCAAGCACAAGTAAGACTTCCAGTGACAATTATAGCAGCAGAGGAAGAGGAAATTTTGTTCAAGGTTGTGGACGAGGTCAACATAGAGATACCAATTTTCAAGGTAGAGGCAATAGTCAAGGCAGAGGCAACAATCAAGGAAGAGGGTATTTTCAAGGTAGAGGAAACAATCAAGGCAGAGGATATTTTCACACAAGAGGATATAGTCAAGGCAGAGGCTCTTTTCAAGGTAACAGTCAAGGTAGAGGACAGACTCTGTCCAGAAATCAAAGCAGGGGCAGAGGACATAATTTTGGCAGAGGGAGAGACTTCAGTCAAATTGTTTGCAGAAGGTGTAACAAAGTTAGTCATTATGAAGAAGATTTTCGCACTTCCATTGATAAAATCGCCAAGTTTCATCAAAACACAACACAATTTTCTAATGATCGACAGGATGATGATTCAGAATATGTGTTTACCTCATCTTCAACATTACAGATTTCCAATGATTTTCAAAGTGATTATGAAGATGCTTGGATTTTAGATTTAGGGGCATCTCAACACATGACGTTCAGACATGACTTCTTTTGGGATTTTCAAGAATGCCATCTTAATTCTGTTTTTCTTGCAGATAATACTAAACATACTCCTTATGGAAGAGGAGTCGTTAAAGTTTATTTACATGATATTGGAGAACGACTAATTTCAAATGTATGGTATGTACCCACTTTCAAAAAGAATTTGTTGTCTTTAGTCACAATTCGACAAGCAGGACATCAGGTAATTATGGAAGATGGCTTGGTGAAGATAAATTCAGTCAAACAAAATATGAAAACAGTGATGACAGGATATGAAGAAGGAAAACTGTTAAGGATGAAAGGAACAGTTATTCCAATACATTCAGACTTTGCAGGATCAGTAAGTACATGTATCTCCCCTATCAGATTGTGGCATGTGAGATATGGACATCTGAACTTTGAAAGTCTGTCTCAACTGAAAAAACAAGGGATGGTTAAGGGACTTCCCACTTTAAAAAAGTATACTTCAAAATGTGAAGAATGCATTTATGGAAAACAGAGTCGAGAAAGTTTTTCAACAAGTTCATGGCGTGCTAATCGGCGGTTGCAACTAGTTCACAATGATATTTGTGGACCCTTAAAACTTCTTTCGGTGGTTGCAAATATTTTTTACTCTTTGTTGATGATTTCAGTAGAATAACTTGGGTTTAATTCTTGAAACAAAAGTCATAAGTATTCGAGAAATTTAAGATTTTTCGACAACTTGTTGAAAATGAAGTTAAAGAAAAGATAGGTACACTCAGGACAGATAATGGCGGAGAATTCACTTCTAATGAATTCAACATTTATTTCTCAGACAATGGGATCAGAAGACATCTTACTAATTTCTACACTCCTCAGCAAAATGGAGTTGCAGAACGAATGAATCACACTTTGTTAGGAATGGCAAGATCTATGTTGAGTTTTAAAAGGTTAAGTTCTACATATTGGGCATAAGCTATCCATACAACTATATACTTAAGGAACATATCTCCAACTGCTTCTTTGGATGGAATCACACCTTATGAAGCATGGTTTGGTTTCAAATATCGAGTTAAACATCTTAGAGTTTTTGGATCAGTCTGTTAAGCCTTAGTTCCGAAAGAAAAACAAACTAAGCTTGACTCAAGAAGTTTGAAATGCACAATGATTGGGTATTCTGATGAGAAGAAAGGGTATTGACTTTTTTCCAATGGAAAATTTATTGTGAGCAGGGATGTCATTTTGGATGAAACTGAAAGTAAAAGTGCTGACGAAATAGAAAGTCTTCTTCAAAAGTTAGAATCTAAAGGAAATCAAAGAAAAGGAAAAGTTCAAAGTTTGCCAAATTCACTTAATTGGTATGAACTTGATTTTCCTTCATCTGAAGATGTTTCATCCAGTCCGGTTACTTCGACAACATCCTCTGGTTCTTCCAGTAGTTCATCCGAATCTCCTAGCAATGGAAGTTCATATGAAAATGATTCTCCACCTCCAAATTCTTCAACTGATCGAGAAACAAGCAGTTACATATTTCATTTTTTTTCATTTTTGTATAATTAAGACAAAAATATTTTTGGATGGTGCTTAAGTATTGACTAGACATTTTTGTACCACAGACGTGGGTCTGCAATGGACAAAAGGCTTCCCTCGACATCAATAGAGGAACCAGGGAGATGAGGCAGCGGGAGGAGAAGCCGAGAGGGTCCTACAAAATGTGCAGGGAAACATGTCACGTTTGACTCACAGGATACCCATGGTTCAGGTAGAGGATCTGCCTGAAGCCATGCAATGACAGGTGGTTGGTTTACCCAGGGCATGGGTACGACTCTTTTGGCGTCTCACAAACACCATGTTTTTCTACCATGACACACATCTAGTGCCACAGGAGTAGATGTCATGGGATATTGTAATACCGATTGTATATGTGTATTGAGGTTGTTAGCCCCATTTTGTACTATAAACACCATATTTTTTTGAACTATATAAAAAGGGATCTCTAGATTTACTTATATTTTACAATGTTCACATTGATGGGATGGTTTTATTTTCTTTTAATTATGTGACAAATGCCAATCTAAAATGAAATTAGCATAAGCATTGTATACATGGTTAGAACTCCTAGGAGTATGATAATATGTAATAAAATCAAATTGTCGTTCTAAATGACGTACCCATAGGAATCGTCAAAGTAAAGTAGGGTCACGCCCGTGGTAATGGATGTTCAACTAACGTACCACTAACTGGGAATCCAGGAAAAATTCTAATGAATGAATGCCATGTGAGATAGCATTGCACAAAAGTTCTATAACGATGTTATATTCGACCACAATGTTCATGGATGGCCCTAGGCATACGCATCATGAAGACACCAGTAGAACCTCAGGTGAGTAAACCACCCAAGCGATAGAAGCCAAGTTCTGTGTATCACGACTGGTCCTGTCTGCAAATCCTAGGTATACCGAAGATTCCATTGACATATGTCAACCAAGTGAAAACTTGATAAGGAACCCGAAGATGAAAATAAAAGAGATATATACACTAAATTACATTAGTATACAGAGAGTTCCACCCAAGCCTAGGGCTAAGGCATACTATATTTTCAAGTAGAGCCCATTTTTGGGCTTGACCAACTTATTGCCTTCATAATCTTCTAACTCATAGGATCTTTTTTCTAGAACATGTCACACAATCTAAGGACCGTGCCACATGGGTTTAAAATTTCCTGCCCCCAACGATTATTTGGCTTGATCATACAAGAGGACCAAGTCACCCTCCACGTATAACCAAGGAAAAAAGGACTTATAATAATGGACCTTGACACGTCTTTTGTTTGCCTCGATAGTTGTAGAGGCATCTCGACGCTGCTCATCAAGAATCTCTAGGTGTATAAGGTGTCGTTTGATATTGGAAGTGTAAGGTAGGAGCATGAATGTGAACATAAGAGAAAGGATTTCACATTCAATAGGTAAAATCGAATCCACATCATGTACTAATTGGAAAGGTGAAAATATGGTGGTAGTCTTGACCGAGGTTCAGTATGCCCAGAGTGCAGGATATAGCATGATGTGCTAGTCAGACTTACTCCGACTGACAGGTTTTTGCAAAATGTTCTTGAGAGACTTGTTGACAACCTCTAATTGTCCATTTTCCTGGGGGTAATAAGGAGAAGAATGACCATGTCTAAACCCCATCTTAGTTGCTAGTTCTTCCATCATTTCATTATGAAAGTGAATGCCATGATCAGTGACAATCTCACTCGGGATATCAAACCGGGCGATAATTTGATTGAATAAGAAAAAATATGCATTCTTCCCATCGGATTTAACAGTAGGCATGGACTCAACCCACTTAGTAAAGAAGTTTCTGACCATGATAATGTGTTGATTCCCCCCAGCCAAAGTTGGGTTTCAATAAACGAAGTCCACCCCCCACTTGGTGAAGGGACTAATAGTAATGACTGGGTGAAGTGGGGTTGGATGCGAGTGCATTTTCTGAGTGAACACCTAGCAGGGGTGACACTTCTTAACTACTTCAATACAATCTTTAAAGAGAGTAGGCCAGAAATAACTATCTCACAAAATGTTTTGGGCTGTTGCAAGCTTAGATAGATGACCACCACAAGCCCCACCGTGGAAATCATTCAGAACAGATTCAACTTCTCCATGAGTTAAACAACGATGCAAGATGTCGTCTATTCCTCGGTGATACAAATTGTCACCCACGATAGTATATTTCTTATATTGGTATCTTATATGTCGTCGATCATCTCATGAGAGATGGTGAGGGAACTTCAAGGTCTGAAGATAGAGAACAATGTCTCCATACTAGGGGTCAGACGATGAGACAATAAAAATGTGTTCATCCATAAATGAATCAACATGGATAACGTCTTCATCTAATTCTGGAAAATAGGATATTAACTTTGTGAAGACTAGGGATTTCTTAGATTTCATAGAAGTGAAATCGAGATCAAACTCTTGTAAAATGACAGTCCATTTATTATATTTCCCCACTATGATAGGCCTAGAAAGGATGTATTGAAATGGATTGACATCCACAACCACAGTAGTCTTGCAAAGTAATATATAATGATGCAAATGCTGGACTGCGTGAATGAAAACCGAAGCTATCTTTTCTACGTGAGAGTAATTAAGTTTAGGATCGAGTAAAGTTTGACTAAGATAGTATATGACGTGCTCATGGAGCTCATCATCCTCCTGAACTAGAACCATACCAATCATATCCTCAGATGCGATGATATAAAGAAAGTAATCTCTGTTGTAGTTAGGCAGCTTTAGCAGAGTCGCCGACACCAAATATTTCTTCAAAGCATCGAAGGACTCCTGGGCTCACTCATCCTAGATAAAAGGGGTGTCCTTCTTCAAAAGACGCATGAAACCTTTAGTGATAGTGACATAGTTCACTATAAACTGATGAAGAAAGTTATCTTTCCCATTTAAACCTTGAAGTTGTCTAATCGTGTGCGGGGGAGGCAACCGAAGTATTGCCTCAACCTTAAGTGGATCTACCATGATCCCAGTCTCAGAAACTAGAAAACCTAAAAGATGACTAGACTTAACGCAAAAGATTCACTTGTGAGGGTTCAACCAGAGTCGATAATAAAAACATATTTCAAAAACAAGGTGAAGGTGTATAATGTGATCCTCTCTCTTGCGAGAGTGAGTAGCAAGATCATCAAGGTAGGCTTCGACTATGTGTTTAAGATCATGAAAAGAAAAAATCATTTCACGTTGAAAGGTTGCTCCGATGTTTTTAAAGCCGAAAGGCATTTTTCGGTATGCAAAAGTACCCCAAGGACAAATAAATGTCATCTTGTGTTGATCCTCAGGTTTGATTTGAATATGATTATATCCTAAAAATCCATCCATAAAATAAAATACTTTTCTTCCTACACACTCGTCGAGAATCTGATCAATGAAAGGCGTGGGGAAGTTGTCTTTAGGACATGCCTTTTTCAGGTCACGAAAGTCCATATGTACACAGATGGTTCCTTGCTTCTTATCTATAGGATTGGGGTTGGACACCCATTCGGTCAAGGGAACCGGGTAGATGAAGCCAACATTAAGTAGCTTCTCCACCTCTGCCTTAATAATAGGGGCATTTCTAGGGTTGATAACTCTAATATGTTGCTGAATAGGTTTAGCATCCAAATAACTTCTAATCTCATGTTCAACAATACGAGGGTCGATCCCTAACATATATTCATAGGACCAAGAAAATACCTCTCATAATTCCTTGAAGAGCTAAGTGTAGATCAAGATTTCTTCTGGCGAACAATCTACACCGAAATTTACATTTTCAACCTTACCAGGGGTACGGGAGATGTCAATCGTGATGGTAGGAGAAATTCTCCCCATATTTCCTTCGACATAAATGTCATGTGTTCAAGTGGAACTATGGCATGACCGACTGTCTCACTCAAAGTAGATCGCATGTCATCTTGTTTGATTCTTTCAAGCTCTAGGAGAAAACAAGAGTGGTGATTCATATCATCCCAAGGTTTGTCGAAGCCATTCATGGCTTCGATGATGGAATTTTCTGAAAGAAAAGTCCCATCGAGGAAATCATGTGAATAAGACAAAAAAGTGTCCCACATGAGCCCAAACACGAGATCCTCCTCGTCCATCGATGAGGGAACAAGATCGAGATTGGTGGAGTCGAGAACAACTAGATACACAAAATCTGTTGCCGATAGTGGCACGACCATCCCAACATGCGACTGACCTTCACAAGACAAAGTCGGGTAAGGTAGGGTCCAAGGGTCACTAAAATAAGAAGTACGGAAAGGAATGGACCTCCCGATCAAGATGGGCCTACTGGACATGGCATAATGTGATGGATCGATGCCTAGAATTTGAAAGTACCCATAAGGGAAAAATACATTCCAACATTGATATTATCAGTTGTCAGCTGGGAATTGTTGATCACAGGGATCGACAATCCAAGAGATGCACTAGGACTAGAGCACACAAAGGATAATTGATTGATCGTCATAATATTCCCTTCATGAGGAAAACAATGAGTATGTAAG
This sequence comes from Picea engelmannii, assembly GCA_009831015.1. Classification (NCBI taxonomy): domain Eukaryota; kingdom Viridiplantae; phylum Streptophyta; class Pinopsida; order Pinales; family Pinaceae; genus Picea; species Picea engelmannii. The sequence continues at coordinate 305,725 of ML780112.1, forward strand.
ACAGATGACACGACGACGATCATAGCATAAGTCAAATTGTGACCTAGTAACAGGTTATAATCAAGAGGCGCATCAACTACCTATACTTCCACCTCTACCATCTTCCCACGTAACTGTACCGAAAAGTCAGGGAGAATACCATGATGGTGAAAGGAATGACCATCAAAGGTAGTCAACATGTTCAATATCTTGGAAAGATTTAGAGAACTGAGAGGTTTCCAACAGACCAGGGACATCACACACGTAGTAGCACCTTCATAAAAAACCACACATTTGATGGTATATTTTGAATAATCCATGTGGATTTGGAAAGCCACATGGTAAGGCAAGTGAGGCTTAACATCTGTGATGTCAAACTTGATAACTTTTGAGCCATTGGGTTCTAAATCTCCTAAGGAGGATATTAAGGCATTCCTCTATGAATGAAACATCTGGAGTACCTCTAAAGCTGACATTGCACAAGGGGTTTGACCCAGGTCCTCAACAATAGAGTATTTCTAGGCAGCTCTAGCATTTGGATTATGGGTAGAACGCTTAAGTAATCCTTTCAAAATACGAGGTGGTGGCTCTGGTTTCTCAATCTCTAAATTTATCTCCCGGGGAGGAGGAGGATAATCTAGACCATGAATAGTTTGTTTAGAACTATAGTCTTGAGGTTGAGTGGCTACATCGATTTTTGAATCGACCATATTGATACATAAATGGTTTCCATCTTGTGACTACTAGTTTTGACCTCCACCAGCCGCATTTTGGGCATTTGAGGAGCTCAAGTCTAGGTGTTGATTATGTGGTAATGGATTCATCATCATGACGATGATTGAGATAATAGCCTCACAACTTCTGCAAGTTTGGGGCATAAATGGGTAAGGTGATCATTTGTGCAAAGATTACAGGGAAACTTCACCTTACGTCTTTCTCATTTTCCCTCTCCAACATTATTACCCATCTTCTCATTATTATTATTGTCCTTGGGTTTATTACCAATTTTCCCACCCTTACGGTTATTACTTTCTTCTTATTCCCTCCTGGTTGTTGTTTACCATTTGGGTTAGTCAATGATTACACAAAATGTACATCTGTCGACCGAGTGGGATTGGAATACACAAATGAAGTAGGCCCTATGACATACTAGCTTAAAGACAACTCTTTCAAATGGTTTTTCACCGAGTCTGCAAACTTTACATTGGAGACACCTACAATGCCATTGGAATGAGGTCCAGGATTTTGTCTCAGGTCATAAGTTGAATGTGGTGCATCAGGAAGAAGGTGGTATAACATCTCAGATTGAGCATATATCGATTCTAACTGTTGGGCCCTAAAGATTGCTTCTTCCTCAGTGGTAACCCTGTGACCCAAAAAGATCTTTTAATGACTGTGGTTGAGTTTTTAATTGCATGCGTTAATTAACCATTTAAGAAGCTGAATGAAAGAGGATGAATTTAATGAAGGAACATAGCAGCCATAAAATAGTATACAGATAAAAACTGAAGAAATAAGAATAGAAAACCATAACAAGAGAAGTGATAACAGAGTTCGACACAAAATTGCCTACGTCTCCGGGCCTTTGTCTCAGTGGGGGAGGCTTCTTTATTTCTATTAAAAGATCAAAAAGTACATCACAGTAGTGACATTAGGCTACAAGAATGATCTGGTCATGTTCTTCCAGATCTCTAGAACCCATCAGAATAAACGACATGCAAAATGGATGACTGGAGCTCCCAGAAATGGCTCGCAAGCGTCTGCTCCTCAACAACTTCCCTGCATAAAACTGGCTTTGGCTTGGCTTCCCTTCAGCATAACTCTGCTCCGACTATCCTCCATGGCCTCAAATAGGACTAGTTTTTATAGATTTTAATTTGGTTATCCATCCCCAACTTCCTCCCAAATTCTGGGCTCAAATCCCCCTTCAAATGGCCCAAAATCCCCAAAAAATCCAATTTCTGGGCATAAAATCAGGCAAAAATCACTTCTGTATAGTTAAAAACCCATTTTTAAAAAAACAATGCAGAGTATCCCCCTATAGGGCATGTGTTCCCCTCAACAAAGGTCATATGGCCGAGCGCTAGCCCTTTGGGCTGCGCACTAGCCTACTAGCCCCTGGATTTTGGTGCTGCATGTAACCGTGGCTTATTCAGCCTCACACCCTTTGGGTGGATAGGCCCCCATGCCCTAGTCTTGTGAGGATACACTGAGATCCATGGGATAAGGCCCGATCTCTCTTCTGCGCTTTGCTCTCATTCGGTTTGGTGGCAAGGTCTTATGGTATGGCGAGGGCTGGGGCTAGAACCCAACCCTTTTCTCCCCCGTTGGCACACCCCCTTCACTTTAAATATAAAGTGCAATGTATAATGGTTAAGTAATTCAGGTAGGCAGGCTGGTAGCCCATCCTCTCCAAAGTCTTTAGTTCCCTAAGAGGTTTGAGGTTCGAACCTTGCAAACTCAAATAAATTTTGACCAACCATCCAGTGATGGGGTGCCACGTGGCACCATCCAACCTGTTCAATAATTCCACTTGTCATTCTACCGCTGGTCTACGCCTGCCATAACTGCCTAGTCAGTGTGCCAATTGTCACTGCCCAGTCAGCATGCCTTGGTGATGTCATGCTATCGTCATGTTGATGTCAGCATTGACTTTTTACCAGTTTGACCTTTGACTTTTTAGCTCTTTGGGAAAATGGCCAGAGTGTGATAACGCTCGCATACAACATCTGTTTGAGGAAGTGAATATATGGTCAGAATCAGCATGACAAGCTAGTTGCAATGGAATTGGTTTCATCCAATTCTGAGAACTTTCATTTTGAGCCTTTTTTAGCCCTGTCAGGCTCCTGCATTCGATTCTGGATCACACCTCCCCACTAAAGGACCTTTTGGTCCCCAAAAGGTTACTGACCACTTAACAAGGTCAGGATAGGCCACTCGGCTTGTCCTCTGTCTCAAAACTCTATCTTGTGCACCTGTCTCATCAAGATCAACTATAACACAATCATGACAATTGACAACATATTGTTAGCCATTTGAACCCTGTTACATCTCACTGGAGCCACTATCATCCATGTAGACAACATTACTAATGATAGCAATAAAAAGAAGACTGCAAATGAGCTGATATACTTGTAATATTTGCATGACATGAGCTTATCTTGAAGCAACGTATGATTGATTTTCCATTTAACAATCATTTCTTGTTCTTGCTTAAGATCGATTACTTCATTTGAAACAATTATTGATTTGTTTCTTTCTTTCATTGCCTTCTTTAAGTGTTCCATTGTTTGAAGTGTTTTATTTTCCTTTACATGATGAGCATGAACCACATAATCTTGACCTACTTTGGTTACTTGATATTGATTCATTGTCCTGTAGAAGATTGCCTTACGATCATATAAATATGGACTACCTAAGACCATTCCACATTCACTTAATGACACTACATCACATGTTACCTCATCCACATACTTAGATGAAATTGCAAATTTGATTGTGCACTGCTTTGTTATGTGCATTTGATGATGATTTCTTATCCATTTAAGTGTGCAAGGATTATGATGAGTTTGTGTTTTTAACCCCAATTGCTTAACCAATTCTTATGAGATTAGATTAGCTTGAGATCCACTTTCGATTAATGTTTCTATCTTAGTGTGTCGCATGATGGTCCTTATATGAAACAAGTTACTTCTACAATCAATGCCTTCACCAATTTTACCTGTCATACCAACCAATGAGATCTTTGATTCATCACCTGAATCTGATCCCAAGTCTGTGGGTCTTGTTGTTGCTGCCATTGTTTGCATTCCCTTATTTTCCTTGAACCACTTTGGCCTCTTCTCGGGACGCAACTGAAAACATCTATCCTCGTCATGCCCCTCTTTCGTGCAATGCTTGCAAGAGGGATTCCCTTCCTTCCTCGCCACTTCATTTGAATTCTTTCCATGCCATTTCCTCTGGTCCTCTTTCCTTGAAGACGATGATTCCCCTGACACACCTGCTTTTCCTGCTTCAATATACGTAGCTTGAAAAGAAACCTCATCAAGGTTAGTGCATCCAAACATGAATACAATGTTTCTAATATGTGCAAGCAAACCTCCTATATACTTCATAAGGGTTTCCTGTGTATGTAAAGGAATATCTAAGATCAATGCCATTTTATGAAAGCTATCTGTATACTCTTGCACTATTTGTCCTTTTCTTAGTTTTAAAGATTTCCATTCAATTAATGCTTTTTCTTTATAACCCAAAGGATAGAATTGTTTCCTAAGTGCATAAATGAAGCTTTTCCATGATTGAAATACATTACCCACTTTTTGAATTCCATTTTGAAACTTGCTTTTCCACCAGATAAGAGTTGTACCTGCAATTCTCAAAGATGCCAACTTGATTTGTGTGGCCTCATCCTTGATCTGTTTCAAACTGCAGTAAACCTCCATCTGCCTAACCCAATTTTCAAGTTTCTCTGCATTTACTTTACCATCATATATGGGAAACTCAAATTTAACATCAAGTTTTAATAATGGCATTTCCTTATTAGGTTTATGAACATGTTTCTTTGCATTAGATTTAGAACTTGAACTTGAAGAAGAAGGAGAAGAAGGAGGTGATGATGGAGGTGAAGGAAGAATATGAGGATGATCCTCTTCCTCTTCACTTTTTCCCTTTGAAGATTCACCCAAAACTAGTCTCTTTCATTCAAAGTAATCCTTGTACAAAACTTTCACCATCTCCGACATAGCAAGGAAAGTTTTCTGGAACTCTTTCTCATTCTGACAAAGCCCTTCTTCTGATGCCATATTCTCACTGTGAGAAGCTCTCTTTCTCAATCCAATTAATGGATTCTTTGCAACAAGCTTTCCTTCACCACGCTATAGATTTTCCCTGGTTAACATGCAAAACTCAATTCCAAACGTCAACTAGCTCTGATACCACCTGATCCGAAAAGATCTTTTAATGACTGTGGTTGAGTTTTTAATTGCATGCGTTAATTAACCATTTAAGAAGCTGAATGAAAGAGGATGAATTTAGTGAAGGAACATAGCAGCAATAAGATAGTATACATATATAAACTGAAGCAATAAAAATAAAAAACCATAACAAGATAAGTGATAACGGAGTTCGGCACAAAATTGCCTACGTCTCCAAGCTTTTGTCTCAGTGGGGGAGGCTTCTTTATTTCTGTTCAAATCTCAAAACATACATCACAATAGTGCCATTAGGCTACAAGACTAATTTGGTCATGTTCTTCCAGATCTCTAGAACCCAGCAGAAGAAACGAAATGAAAAATGGATGACCAGAGCTCCCAAAAATGGCCCGCAAGCGTCTGCTCTTCAACAACTTCCCTGGATAAAAATGGATTTGGCTTGGCTTCCCTTCAACATAAATCTACTCTGAATGTCCTCCATGGACTCAAATAGGCTTGGTTTTTATAGATCTGAAGTTGGCTATCCATCGCCAACTTCCTCCCAAATTTTGGGCTCAAATCCCCCTTCAAATGGCCCAAAATCCCAAAAACATCCAATTTCTGGGCATAAAATCAGGCAAAAATCACTTCTGTATAGTTAAAAACCCATTTAAAAAAAAAATGCAGAGTATCCCCCTATAGGGTGCATGTTCCCCTCAACAAAGGTCATATGGACTATCACATGGCCGAGCGCCAACCCTTTAGGCTGCGCACTGGCCTATTAGCCCCTGGATTTCGGTGTTGCATGTAATTGTGGCTTATTCAGCCTTGCGCTCTTTGGGTGGACAGGCCCCCGTGCCTTGGTCTTGTGGGGATACACCAAGATCCATGGGCTAAGGCCCGATCTTCCTTCTACGCTTTGCTCCCGTTCGGTCTGGTGGCGAGGTCTTATGGTATGGCGAGGGCTGGGGCTAGACCCCAACCCTTTTCTCCCCCATTGGCGCACCCCTTTCACTTTAAATATAAAGTACAATGTATAATGGTTAAGTAATTTGGGTAGGAGGGCTGGTATCCCAGCCTACCCAAAGTCTTTGGTGCCCTAAGAGGTTCAGGGTTTGAACCTTGCAAACTCAAATAAATTTTGACTAACCATCCAGTGATGGGGTGCCATGTGGCAGCCCACGACTGGGCCATGTGGCACCATCCAACTTGTTCAATAATGCCACTTGTCATTCTACCGCTAGTCCACATCTGCCATAACTATCCAGTCATTGTTCATATTGTCACTTCCTAGTCAACATGCCTTGGTGATGTCATGCTATCATCATGTTGATGTCAGCATTGACTTTTTACAAGTTTGACCTTTGACTTTTTAGTTGTTTGGGAAAATGATCAGAGTGTGATAAATCTCACATACAAAATCCATTTGAGGAAGTGAATATATGTCTAGAATCAACGCAATGAGATGGTCACAATGGAATTGGTTTCGTCCGATTCTAAGAACTTTCATTTTTGAGCCTCTTTGAGCCCTGCCAGGCTCCTAGATCTGATTCTGGATCACTCTGGAAGTAGCAACATCCTTTGAGATAGGAGCATGAAAATACTTAATAAACCATTCTAAAATAAAGGACGGGAGTATAGGGGTCTTAATCAACCTCTTCTTTCTATGCCACTCCTAGATATGGTCCGAGATATGAGTGGCGGTATCCTGGCGTAAAGTAGACAAAAATTCTAAGCCAACATCATAACAAATGGGTAACTAGAAATGGTTAAGAAAGACCATCACCAACTGAGTAAAAGTACCATATGCCCTCCTAAGTATCTCAATATACCATTTCACAACAACTCCGATAAGAGTGCATTGAAATAATCTCAAACGAATAAAATCATCATTAAGGGAGTTTGATGAGCACCAAATGTGAAAGGTAGTGACGTGATCACCAGGCTCCTCCCCATTCTTAACCTGGAGCTTCGGGATGTACTAAGGAAGTTTTATGGGGATGAGGGGCCATGTAGGATCGTGAATCATAGGGTAATTCATTAACTTAGACAAATTTGGCAGATTAAGCGTGGCCTGAAAGGGGAGATGGGGTTGTGACATCTGGACCCAACCTCCCGAGAAATATCATGCTTGTGGATTTGTAGTCCATCCAGGGTTCTGGTAAATACCACGGCCATGTCCTAATTTATAAGGCCCTCCTCTGGGCTGATTCATATAAGGTTGGTTGGGCATCATTCCAACTAGAATGTTCTATTGAGGGTTATATAAATTGCCCCCATCCGGATTAGATCCAGGTTGGGGGTTCCCCAAAGTGTGAAACTGACCTCCTCTGGGTTGGAACCCGGAGGATAGAGGTGGATTCGTCATGCCAAATTTATTGGTTAGAATCTGCACCGAGGAGGTAGGGTTGTAGGACAAAACTTGAGTTGAAGCTTGTCCACCAGGTTGGTTTCTCCACCCAGAAGTAGGAGGATTGGACCCAGGGTTAAAAGTAGGATGGCCTCCCATATTAGGAGTCATTTGAGGAATTTTGTTAAGCCCTAAATAGTGGCTCATTACCCCTTAATTGGGGTGTATTATATTACTAATGTTATTTTATATATGTTGGCTTTATTCCATTAGTTGTAATTATACCTCCTAGTCTCCTATATATACCAAGGAGATATTTTCATTTGGAATCATCTTGTAATTGTACATTTATGTGGGCATAAGGAGTTTGCCCCCTCGAAGAGGCTTATTATCTGAATTTCTCTCTTTTGCAAGGTTTTGAGTACTTATTCTGAGGTTTTTCTATGCTATAATGATATTTGGTTCTTAACATATGGCATCAGAGCTCAAGGTCTTGGGGTTTCACTGCTACATCTGAGACACCTTATAATTTTTTCTATAATTTTTTTTTCTAAAACATTTTAGAAGGAACGACTTGGAGGATATTTATTATATGGAGCAAGTTACGTTGGGTTACAATTTCATCTCTTGAGGTCTTATACTTTTGGAGATACAACTTGTGCAAGATAGGGTTCTAGAATCATCCTGAACGGAGTCATTGCGGAATTTTCTCCATAAAAAAAAAATTGTAATGTTTTAGACCCTGAACTTCAGAGGCTATTTATATAAATTAGTAAAGTATATGTGGTAAAACTTTAATCTTCTAGGTCATCTTACATTTTCAGATGCACCCTGTGGAAGATAGAGTATCTGACTAGTCTCAAGAAGGTGCTCCAGGTACAACAATCATAAGTTCTTCTTAGAGTATCCAAATTGAGTGAGACCAATTGCATTGGATAATGGACAATTTGCAGTATTTTTGGTACAAGTTTCAGAATTTAATATCAATTATTTTGTGCGGGGAACGCTATACAAGTGAGATATCCTGGAAAGGCCAAAAATCAACAAGTTGTGGGGAAGTTACCATAAATTACATTTGGCACATCCAATTTTGATCAGACCCATGGAATTGCAAAAAGGAAATATCAGAGAACTACAAAAAATAAAGTTTCATACCCATAAGGGAAAAAACTTTGGAGATACAGAAGAAGAAAGATTGTCTAGTAGAACCACCTCAAAATCAAGGTTCAAAAGTGATACCTGGCCAACATGTTACCTAAAAAGGGAACTTCTACACCAAATAATCCTCTATATAATCCTACATGGGCTCTTGATGAAGGTGAAGAAATGCATAGGGACACAAATGATTTACAAAAGAAGATAGTAACAAAATATGAACTACAAGAGATGATGGATTCAACGGAAGCTAAGTTTGAGTAAATAAATACTAATATGGATGGTTTAAAAGGGGAGATCATGGAAGAATTGAAAAACTTCCTGATAGAGAGGACACCTGAAAGTGAAAATGTATCCCATGAAATTCATGATGAGGACACAAGGAAGGTGAATCAAGAATGGAGAAACTCCAACATTGGGTTGAAGACCAACCACGTTCCTAAGATCGATATGAGGAAGTTTTATGGAAAGGACCCAATCACATGGATACTTCAGATGGATCAATTCTTTGATCTACATAATGTGCCACATACACAAAAGGTACAAATTGCTTCTTTATATTTAGAACCTAATAATTTTGTATGGTATCAATGGCTTTGTTCTCACAAATCACTTGTCACTTGGACAATTTTCATGGAAAAAATGATAGCACACTATGAGGATACAAGGAGCAATACCTTCTTTAGCCAATTGATAAATCTCAAGAAAAAGGGTTTAGTTACAGAGCATATTGAGAAATTCCAAAGATTGAATATAATGGTAACAGATATTCCATATGAGCACTTGATTGATGTATTCATAGGAACTTTAAAGGATAACATTCAACATGAGGTTCACCTTTGGGAACCCAAATCATTGGAGAATGCATTTAGGGTGGAAAGAAATGTTGAAAGTAAAAATATGGTTATGGCTACTAGAAGGACCAATCCTAACATCTATAGAGAGAATAATGCTCCTTCTTCTAAAACACCTCAACCTACAAGGTTGGTACCTCAACAATTAGAGGAAAGAAAAGAAAAAGGTTTATTCTTTAACTGTGACAACAAATACAGTAAGGGACATAAGTGTGGTGAGAAGAAATTATTCTACATAGATTGTGAAGAGGAAGAAGAACAAGAACAAGAACCATCTCAAGATGAAAATGTAGAAGAATTTTTTTCTGAAGAGATGACTCCCACGATATCGTGTAATGCATTGGACACTCCTCAAACCCTTAATATCAAAGGATATATCAAAAAGAAAAAGGTTATAGTCCTAATTGATTCTGAAAGTACTCATATTTGCATTCACTGTAAATTAGCCAAAGCTCTCAATTGCTTTGTATATCCAGTGCCAGAGTTTCAAGTAATGATTTCATATGGAGGAACTATCAATTGCTTAGGAAAATGCAATAATATCAATCTTACTATGGGGGAATATGTAATGAATAGTCCAATGATTGCTATACCCATGGGTGGTGCTGACGTTGTACTAGGAATCCAATGGTTACAATCATTAGGAACATTGGCTTTTAATTTTCAAGAACTTTTCATGAAATTTTCATTGGAAAGAAAAGAAATTGAGTTAAGAGGTATCCCAGGGAAACCCGGTAAGGTGATAAGCTCTAATGGCATGGAAAAATTATTGAAAAAGGGGCATCAAGGTGTTATTTCACAACTATGCTCACTAGATGTCCAAACATCAAAGCCATATATTCCTCAAGATCTCCAAGGGATCATTGATAAGCATTCCAAAGTATTTGAAGATATTCCCAAAGGTCTTCCACCCACTCGAAATTATGATCATGATATTCACCTAATTCCTGGGAGTGCTCCTCCTAACATCAGGCCATATAGATACCTTTTGGAAGATTAGTTGTTGTCATTGATGTCAACCCTAGTCATGGGTTTTGGACCGCAAGATTGATAAAGGTATTTGGACATGAAGGACAATGCACATGCATATATAAAACCCATGAATGGATAGTATACATCATGTTGTTTCCGATGGTATGTGGCACGTCACGTGGATCCTCATGGTTGAGGAGAAATGAATTTTTGAAGATGACAACGTGAATTGAAGAAGGAAGTACATGTAGGCCCTGAAGATAATTAAAGAAAAGAATTACAAAATAAGAAAGTGTCAGGTCGTCCCTAATGTTAAAATGAAGTGACATAAATAGTATTAATAAACATCATTATACATTCATTTTGATACAAGTTGAATTTCATAGGAAATAAGAAGTAAAGAAGGTCATATTTCAAGGGAGGATGAAGTCTTTTGGTGATGTGTTCTAAGGTATGTTATTTTCAGGTCATCTTACCATTTTTTCTATAACCCTTTTTCTAGAACAATTCAAATGGTGAAATCTATATGGTATTGAGAATACATATCAAGGTACCTCTGGTAAAATGTTCATCTCTTGATTCTCTATAATTATGGAGATACACTCTGTGGAAGATAGGGTTTGTGACCATTCCTCAAGCTAGTCAATAAATAGGTGTTCCAGGAAAAACAATCATACATTATTCATAGAGAATCCAAATGACATGGGACAAATTTCATTGGAAAGAGTATAGACTGTAGTTTCTTGTGTGTGATTTTCATAATAATATGTTAAATATTGAGCGTGGGGCATTTTGTACAAGTTTGGTCTTCTGAATAGACCATAATTGAATAAAGTCTACCATTCTTTCTATAACTTCTTTTTGGGGAGGATTCAAGGAGTGAAACTTGGAGGAGTTTCAAAGAATACATTGAGTAATATTATATATAGGATCATAGTACTCTAAGAATTGAAGAATTGCAGAAATTGAAGAAGTCTCAGGAAGCATTATCAGGTTCTATGTGATGATTGGTTGATGGTGATGATTTAATGTAAAGTTTTATTATCTCTCATATATTATTGGGTGGAAGGAAGGGGCAAGGATGGAGAGTTCAAATATCTCTTGATATTGGAGGATTGTATCTTCCTCTTGGAGGTTTATCCCTCCCTTTACATTTGGAAGTTGTGGCTACCTTTGGAAGTCATTACTTCCCTTGAACAATAACTATTGATTATTTATCATATATTGTGTATGGTGTATTGTGGTGTATTGGTGTAACTCTTATACTATTGTTCATCACTCATTGGATATAGTTGAATGGTTTAAGTATAAGTTGAAAAAGGTTTCAAATTGTACTTGATACCGATTCACCCACCTCTCAGTATAAACAATTGGTATCAGAGCGGGTTACCTTCAGTACGATTTAACTACTAGAAGGAAGATCCTAAGAAGAAATGGAAGACAAAATTCCAAATGGGATTCCACCATTTGATGGAAGCAATTTTGAATACTGGAGTAATAGAATGGAAAATTACTTGAAATCTCTTGGGGAAGATGTTTGGTTCTTATTTTCTTCAGGATACAATTCTTTGAAGAAACCAAAGACTGCAGTGCAGAAGGAAGCAAAAAGGAACAACAAATTGGAAATAGATACCATCTTGGATGGATTGATAGATTCAGTGAAATCCAAGGTGGAATCATGTGCATCATCAAAATATATTTGGGACAATATACAAGACCTTTATGTAAGGGAAGACACAAAAGAATATGAAGAAGAAGAAGAAGAAGAAGAAGCAAATTATAACATCTCATATTTCAAAGAAGAAAATAGAGGTCGGTTCTTTTGCTTTAATTGTGAAGGAGTAGGTCATGTTGAATTTGAATGTCCTCATCCAAGGATTGAAAGAAATGACACTGAAGAAGAAAATTCCAATGAAGAAGAAGAAAATCATGAAGAAAATATTATTCAACAAGAAAATGAGAATCTTAAAAAATTGAAGCATGTTGAGATTGAAAATAGAAAACTCAAAGACACACAAAGAAAACTAAAAAGTGAATTGGGTAGTTGTGAAAAGAAGGTTGTAATCTTGAAGAAACAATTAGAAGACTTTGAGAAACTACGAGAAGAAAACATTTCCTTGAAAACTCTACTTGAAGAAGAAAGAAGAATAGGAGAAGTAAGGAATGTCCAAATGAAGAAGAAAGAAAAAGATTGTGAGAAACTTGAACAAGAAGTTGTCTCATTGAGGAAGAGCTTAAGAAACTCTCAAGTTCCAAAAGAATTAACACATCTTGGATGCATGGGTGAAACTTCATACAAAGAAGATGAAAATACCAACAAGAAGGTTGAAGAAACAACTACACAGACAGTTGATGAGAAGTGGACCAAGATACCAGAAAGAAGGAATGATTACAAAAGAGATGAATATCCAAGAAGACCTTCTACCTTCAGGAATCAAAGAAGTTTCAATCGGTATGAAGGAAAATACAGAAGAATAGATCATGAACCTAGATGGACTACATCACAAAGAATCCCACTTACTCCAAGGTATCAAAATTTCTTTCTTGGTCATTGTTATACTTGCCAAATATTTGGACTTAAGGCAATTAATTATAGAATCAATGAAAGGAAGACATACGCAAGAAACATGAATGGTGTAAATAAAAGATATGGAAATAATCATGGATTTTTCAACGGAAGTTATAATTCATTTTCCCCATTGATGGACAAAAATATTGCATGCTACAAATGTAATTATCTTGGTCACAAAGCACGAGATTGCAGATATATGAATGAATATGTCCCTATGCTAACCACAGTATGGAGAAGGAAAGAGATTCCGAACAATGAAGATTGTCAAATAACATTGATCACTGAAGAATGTAAAGAAGAAGATGAATGGTACATAGACAGTGGATGTTCTTCACACATGACCGGGGATCAAGACAAATTCATCAGCTTGAAGAGAAAGGGTGGCAATGTTGCATTTAGAGATGACTCATCTGCTAAAATACTTGGAGAAGGTGTAGTAGAGCTTGGAAGAAAAAATGTAAAAGTAAAGAATGTTCTATTGGTTGAAGACTTGAATCATAATCTACTCAGTGTTAGTAAAATGTGTGACACTCTTATGTTTGATTCCCGAAAATGTAAAATCAGAGAAAATAACTCAGGAAGATTGTTTGCAACTACAACAAGAAGACCAAACAACATATACATCCTAGACATGAAGAAGAGAGAGAAGAAATAAGCCACACAAAAGGATTCTAAGGAAGAAAAATTCCCAAAGACCAAAAATAAGGATGAAGTATTATTGAGTGCCACATGTTCAGGGGGAGCCGCCCCAAAGAAGAGAGTTACATTTTTCCATTAAACTCAGGGGGAGCAGCCCTAATTACCTTTTCCATTGATGTCAAAGGGGGAGAGAAATTGGGATCATGATGATAGGGGGAGCATGAGTGTTTCCATCGATGACAAAGGGGGAGATTGTTGGAAGATTGATTGTTGTCATTGATTTCAACCCTAGTCATGGGTTTTGGACTGCAAGATTGATAAACGTATTTGGAAATCAAGGAAAATGCACATGCATATACAACACCCATGAATGGATAGTATACATCATGTTGTTTCTGGTGGTATGTGGCACATCACGTGGATCCTCATATTTGAGGAGAAATGAATTTTTGAAGATGACAAAGTGAATTGAAGAAGGAAGTACATGT